>CANYBF011131165.1:0-19190 GCA_948192965.1 Dalechampia spathulata
TGTTTCCTCTCTGTCTCGTACGACCGTACGCCCTATACGTACGCCCGTACCACTTCTTAAACTCACATAACTTGCCTATTTGGCAAGCCTAACTCAGCCCTACACAACCCAAACCTGTCTACCAACCCTGCAACACTTCAAAACACAATCCTAAGCACAAATACAAGCCATCCCTCATCCGACCGAGAAGACACGCTTCCCAACGAGGCGACGTCACACAGTCAAGCATATAAACACATTCATTGCCATATGAATACACATATACTCATTCACATACATTCATACACATACCAATACATTCATGTATATACATTCACATATAGATACGTGCACATACATCCCTAGGTATCTCTATACGTATAACTCCTAGGGTCTCTATCGAGGGTGTAACATACGGCCATACTGAAGCTACTGGAATTTTTTGGTTTATTGGGTGTACGGTCATACATACTGAGTCGTACGGCCATATAAAAGCTACTGCCAAAATTTGAAATTTGTTGAAGGAAGCATATAGGCATGCCCAATCTTGTAAGGTCGTACGAATACCAAAAATTGATTTTTGAAGGAAATTTTTGAGATTTTTTTGATCTTAATAATCCTGAAGAGATGTAAAAATATGGTTTTTACTTCAAAAATGATCCATCTATCATTCCTAATTCATGCTTGATGAAGTTTAAACATTCTTCACATATGGGTTTAGTGAAAATATTTATAAGTTGGTGAGTTGTACTAATAAATTTTAATACAACTTTCCCTTTTTTCACATAATCATAAAGGAAATGGTGTCTAATATCAATATGCTTACTCCTAGAGTATTGCATAGAATTCTTGGACAAATTTATTGTACTTATGTTATCATATTTTACGGAAGTGAAAAAGACATCAAGATTGTAATCTTTTAATTATTATTGAATCCATAGTACTTAAGCATAACAATAACCAATAGATATATACTCAGCTTTAGTAGTAGACAGAGAAACTAAATTTTGCTTTTTGCTAAACCAAGAAACCAAAAAATTCCCTAGAAAATGACATGTTCCAGAAGTACTTTTCCTATCTAACACATTTCTAGCAAAATCAACATTAGAAAAGGCAATCCAGTCAAATAAAGCATTTTTAGGATACCACAAGCCATAATTTGAAGTACCAATTAAGAATATGAAAATGCATTTTACGGCACTCAAATGAGAATCCCTAGGTGATGCTTGAAAGCGAGCACACATACATACAACAAATATAATATCTGGCCTAGAAGCAGTTAGATATAGAAGACTACCTATCATACCTCTATACTTATTTTGATCTACTTATTTGCCACTTTCATCCAAAGAAAGCTTTATGGTTGTACTCATTGGTGTTTTGCTTGCTTTAGCATCATCCATTCCAAATTTCTTTAACATCTCTTGAGTGTACTTATATTGATTGATGAAAATTCCATCATTGCATTGTTTGACTTGGAGTCCTAGAAAATACTTTAGTTCTCCCATCATGCTCATTTTAAACTCCCCCTGCATACACTTAAAGAATTCTTTGTATAACTCTTCATTAGTAGCACCAAACATAATATCATCCACATAAATTTGCACAAGTAAAATATCATGCTTATAATTCTTAAAAAAGAGATTTATGTTAGCCTTGCCCTTTTTAAAACCATGATCAATCAAAAATGAACTTAATCTATCATACAATTCCCTTGGAGCTTGTTTAAGTCCATACAAGCTCATCATTCCTTTTCTACATCTTTTGGGATTACTTCTTGATAGTTGTTCTCATGATCCTTTCCTTGTTCCATTAAGGTACCTATGTCATCATCAACAAGATCCTTTCTTGGACTAAGGGGGTTAGTTTCATCAAAAATAATATGCATATATTCTTTAACAACCAAAGATCTTTTATTGAAAACCCTATATGATTTACTAGAGGTTGGATATCCTAGAAAAATACCTTCATCCGTTTTAGGATCAAATTTTCCAAGATTATCCATGGTATTCAAAATGTAGCACCTACACCCAAATACTCTAAGATATGAAATTCTTGGTTTTCTACCAGTCCATAACTCATATGGAGTTTTGTTTAAAATAGGTCTTAAATGAACTCAATTTGATACATAACAAGTGGTATTGATTACTTTGGCCTAAAAGTATGAGGGTAATTGACACTCATTGAGCATAGTACGTGTCATATCATAAAGAGTTTTATTTTTCCTTTCCATTAGCCCATTTTGTTGAGTTCTAGGAGATGAAAAATTATGATTTATTCTATGCATATCATAAAATAATTTAAAATTCTCATTTTGAAATTATTTTCCATGATCACTTCTAATTGAAGAAATGTAAAAACCTTTTTCATTTTCCATACGCTTAGTTAATGTTTGAAAAGCATTAAAAGCGTCATCTTTATGAGCTAGAAAGGAAACCCAAGTAAATCTGGAGTAATCATCTACCACAATAAGTGCATAATGCATGACACCTAAATTAGCAATCCTAGTTGCTCTAAATAAAGCCATGTGAAGCAATTGAAGTGGTTTAGAAGTTGTTACCTTATTCTTTACCTTAAAGGAGAATTTTACTTATTTTCCAATTTGACAAGTTTCACATACCTTATCTTTGAGAAATATGATTTTTGGAAGTCTAATAATATGTTCATTCTTCCCAAGGTCTCAAATATTCTCAAAACTTGCATGTCTAAGCCTTCTATGCCACATCCATGAATCCTCACTTATTGAAACAAGACACTTAACATTTTTGTTAGAGAAAGAGTTTAAATCAATCACATAGACATTTTCAATTCTTTCACCTTGAAATATTAACTTATCATCATACATTATATAAACAAGGAAACCTTTTAGATCAAAAATAACCTTATAACCATTATCATAGAGTTGACCAATGCTTAACAAATTATGCTTCAATCCTTTAACTAATAAAACTTTATTAATAGAAAAAGCTGACTTATTACCAACCTTACCGTTACCAATTACTTTACCTTTTACATTATCTCCAAATGTGACATTTCCACCATCCCAATTCTTTAAAAGAGAGAATAAGCTTGCATTCTTGGTCATATGTCTTGAGCATCTACTATCAAGATACCATTGGTTCATATTTACCTTGGATCTCAAGCATACCTAGCAAATAAATATAATCACTTTTTTTAGGTAACCAAATATATTTGGGTCCTTGGGGGTTAAAGGCATGAAAATCATTATTCTAATGACTTTTTCTAATATAACATCTATTGGTTGTATGTCCCTTTTTATTGCAATAATGACAAATAACATTTTTTGAACTTGGAATGGTTATAAGCATTCTTCCTTTTGAATGTATGATCATAACCCTTTATGCATGAACATGGACATTTTTGAGTTTTGTCATATTTCATATTAGTTCTAGTTTGAACACCCATGTTTTCATGTTTATTATCCTTCATAGTAAAGGATATTGCTTTCAAAAATATTGTTTCTTTAGATGCATGAGAAGAATTTTTATTAAAACCAATTCCTTCTTTATCTCCTTTAATTTTTTGACATTTCAAAATTGAATCAATTTTAACACCTCTTATTTCAAACTTTGAAAGATTTTCTTTTAATAAATCTCTTTCTTTTGAAATTTTGTTATTTTCATTTTTCAAAACTTTATTATCCTTTTCTACAATCTCAACTTTAGTTTTATATGAAGCAAGTTCATGTTGCAAATTATTGTTCTCTTTTGAAACATATGCAAACTCATTCTTAAAAGTTTTATTTTATTTCACTAATTGCTCATATTTTTCTGAGAGCTTCTCATGCATCTTCCTCATCATCATCCATATCATCATTATAATAAGATTGAGAAGAAATAGTTACCTCATCCTTATCGTTGTCATCCATGAATGCTATGAAGCAAAGATTTGTTATGCCTTTATCACCGGATGCACTATCATGGGTTTCACTATCCTCATCCCAAGCTGCTTTTAATGCTTTCTTTTTAAAAGGTTTGAATGGCTTATTGAGTCTAGGACATTCGTTCCTCATATGCCTTAGCTTGTTGCACTTGTAAAAAATAGTTGGACCTCTTTTGAATGTATCTCTTTTATTTTGGTCCTTGCTTCGATTGGCTTTCTGAAATCCTTCTCATATCTTTTCTTTTTCATGAGAAGATTCTTACATTTTTGGAAAGGAGAGCGACTTCATCATCAATATCACCTTCACTTATGGATTCCACATCTTCTTCTTTAGAAGCTTTTAATGTTATTCCTCTTATTTTATCTTCCTCAACTCCTTATTTAAGAGTAATCTCATATGTAAGGAGTTTTTCTAGAAGTACATCAATTGATAAAATTGATAAATCATTTACTTCTTCAATAGAGATGACTCTAGCTTCCTAATCCTTCTTTGGAAATACCCTTAGGATTTTGTTATTGATATCTTCCTTGTGATATATTTTTCCCAACTTCATTAGCCCATTTATGATGACTATGAGTTGATTGTACATTTCAGATAGCGATTCATTTGCCTTGGTTGGTTCTAAATTGGTTAATTCCCTCATGGTGTGTCTCCAAGGCATCCCAGATTTGCTTAGCCATCACATAATGCGAAACACGACTGTATTCTTCATGACTAATAACATAATACAGCATGTTTATTGCCTTCTTATTTCTAGTATTAACTTTGAATTCTTCTCTTATCCAAATAGCTTTGGGCTTGAGGGTTGTGACACCTTCATTCATAATGGTTGGAGGAGAATAATCATTTTCAATCAAATTGAACAAATTACTCCATCACTCTCTAAGAAGACTTCTATCCTATGTTTCTAATATGGGTAATCCGTTTTATCATGTCACATCCTGAAACGAGCACACACCTTGCATTCATGAATTGGTTGAAATTTCTTGTTTTACATGTTATTAGTGTGAAAATGATGTAAAATTATGATTATGATGATAAGTATATGATGAGATTAAAGTTTATGGCTTAAAAGTTAAAAATTGAAATTTTGATGAAAACCACTAAAACAACCCCTGAATGATGATAAATTGATGTTTTCAATGATGAAAACACTTGATATGATTAATTAAGTAATTTCAAGATGATTTTTTTAACATGAATTTGATATTTACAACTTTTAGAAAATTTGAATTAAAAATTAATTATGATGTCATAATTGAGTGATGATGATGTAAGTATGATGTAAGCTAATGAATTTAATTATGATTTTTAATAGAAAATGAATAATTATGAATGTATAATATATTAGTATGAGTATATAATAAATATCAAATTTTAGAAAAGTATAATTATCATTTTTAATTATGATATCATAACGATGTCATAAGTGGTATAAGTGATATCATAATTAAGTTAATAAGTTAATTAGTGTTATGTAAGTATATAAATAGATAAATATAATTGAAAATAGAATAAGTTAAATTAGATTTGAATTGGTATATTAAATTAGTTGTGGGATTGGTATTTGAAAAAGTATATAAGTATTTGAAAAAGTAGTTTTGGATTTTAGTGTTAATGGATGGAGAGAGAAGGTAAGAATTATATTTGTTTGATTGAGGGAATTGACGGATGGTATTTTAATTTAAAATAAGGTGTATAAGAGTATATATTAAGTGTATAATATAAAATTTAAGGTTTAAGATTGGTGGATTTAAGTTAAATACAAGTATATATACGTATAGGGGCTAAAATGTAGTTTTGGAGGTGTATAGGGACTAAAATAGGAATTTTTCCAAACGAGATTCATTTCAAACGAATTTTATTCTTATTTTGACTTACATTTCATTTTCTTTATCCTATTATTCTTCTTTTGGCTGTTGCATACCATTCATTCTTCATCTTATCATTATCTTATCTTTATCTTTCTCAAGTCTTCTCTTCATTTTCTCTCTTTGTCCTAACCTATCTTCATCTTCTTCAAAATAACCAAACCTAAGCTCTATCAAATCTTCATTTCTTCTTCAAAATAGTATGTTTTAACCTAGTTCTATTAGTGAATCTTAAGTTCAAGTCAAGATATTCTTCACTTTTCCTTGTTAAGTGAAAAACCAAAGCTAATCCTTGAAAAAGTTAGAGTTTTACAAGTTTTACTTTCTCTTTTGGTTCAAAATTTTCAAGATCCAATAAGTTTTTTGAGGATACATCAAGGTAATGTTGAAATAATTTTAGTTTTCTTTGTTTTCCATCATGATCGAAACCTTTTCTTAATGGATATTCAAGTTATGCTCAAAATCATGAAGATCCATACACTTTTAATGGAAACTGTAACCTTTCCTTGAAGTTTGACTTGTTTTATGATTAGATCTAACTATTTTAAGTACATGCATGTTGATTTAAGGTGGGCAGCAACTTTAAACAAGTTAAACAAGTGAAGATCTATATAAATCCATAGTTAAATCCAAAGAAGAAGAAGTTTAAGTTGAGATTTGAGTTATTGGGTTTAAAGGTAAGCTTGGTAAGTATGATTAAGAGTTAGATCCACTTGATTTATGAATTTTTGGTATGATTTGAGTTCTGCTTGAAATTTTTTAAGTATTTTTGATGGATTTTTGTTGATGTTTTAATAGTTAGATGAGTTAGGATTGTAAAGGACATGTAATAAAGTAAGTTATGATTATGTGGGTGTGTTTGTTTTGAGTTCTTCACTTTGGCTGAAACAATCAAGTAACATTTTAATGGTTGGTAAGTTTAAAATATGGTTTTAAAGATGATTTGCTAAAAATAGAAGGTTAATAGCAAAAAGGATGATGAAATTAAAGCTTAAGCTAAGAAAAATTGATGATTTAAGGCTTAATATCATTTTAAGTGTATATGACTTAAGAGCTATGAATTAAATATTTAAATTTTAGTATGATTTAAATAATTAACTTTCAATTAAGGTTAAAATGAAGTTCTTAATGATGAGTTAATAAATAGCATATGATATATGAACTAAATTGGATATAAGATAAGTATATTTGGTAATTTAAGGCTTAATCTTCATTCAAAGTTTTCAAAAGATAAAAGTTATGGAAAAATGTATTCTGTTAAGTTTGAATTAATGATATAATAAAAGAATTAAAGTTAAATGAAAGTATTTATATGATTAAGAAGGTTAGCTTAAAGTATGAATTATCAAAATGGACTTAAGATATGAAATGCTAATGTTTAATGGATTCATATGTAAGTAATCAGCCATATAAAGTTTGAGGATATAAGTTAGTATTTTTTTTAAAAGTAAATTGAGTGATTTTAAGAAGTTAAATGAAATAGTTAATTAATGATGTGATATAAGTTATTAAAGATGCCATATCAAGTGATAAAAAGGACTTTAATTAAAGTATATGACTGTGAACTGTAAAGGGATATAAATGATTGATTATTCAAGTATATTAAGAGATATTAAGAAAAATTTATAATGTTCATAAGTACATAGCATAGTAAGATTTTAAATAAGATCTTAATTAGAAGACTAAATTAAAAATAACATAAGGGTATATAATACGTAGGAATATGATATTCAAATTGTATGATTGTTTTGAGATGTTTAAATAAATAAGTGATTACTTATGAATAATAGAACCATATTTAATTCAGTATATTGTTTAAACTATTATTGATTTTATTACAGTGATGGTAAGTAAGGGATAAAAGTAGAGATATGATAATTTTCAATTAGTCTTAATAATGGTTAAATAAGTAATGACAAGCAGACATATTAAATGTTACTGGAGTTGTATTTAAGTTTGAATAGACAGAGTTGTAAGATGTTTCAAAAATAAGACAGATAGCAGAGATAAATAATTAAGAAAAATTTTATTATTTAAGTTATTAATTGATTATATTACAGAAACATTATTAAGGGATCTATTAGTAGAAAATTATTAAGGTATGGTTAAATACTTGGTTAATAAGTTCTGAAGCTGAACATTTTTAGGAAAGAAATAGTGCAGAATTAAATAGATAATAGAAGTTAAGAATGAAAAGAATAGAATTAAGAATCTGTTTAAGATATATGAACAGGATATCATTAAGCAAACAGTAATATGATATTAACTCGATTATAATATATTTTGATACACTATTTTATATTTTAACAGTAATAGATCATTGGCAGATTAATAATGATTAAATGGTTTATAAATAAGTTATGATTTTAAGTAGATATTATTTATATGATTCAATTTAAAGATGAATTAAGAACATAATCACATAGAATAATATTGATTGGATTGAATAAAAGAAATGTTATATGATGAGAATTTATTAAGAAATTTATTAAATTAAATGTTTAATATCTAAATGATTTTAATAAACAAATCAATGTTATGAAGAAGTTTTATAAAATGATAATGAAAGGTTTTCTTTAGTAGTATAATAATTAGAGTAAGTAGATATTCCAATGTTACAATTAGATTTAAAAATAAAGGATAATTAATTTAGATAAATGGAATAGCAATTACTACAATAAATAGTAATATGATTTCTCACATGATAAAATAAGAAGATAAAACATATACGTGTGTTAAATTGACACAATAATATAATTATAAGAATGATTAATGATGAGATAAAATACATTAATAATGAATGAATATTGATTTGTGAATTAGGTAAAACTATGGACAAACCTCACAAATCATCCAAGGATATTAACAAAGGAAAGGATATACCAGGTTTGTGCTACTTTATTTGAAAGTCCTCAATCAATTATTGGTCAAAGAGGTTGGTAATACAATCGCATTATATCATTAAACTATAATATGTTCTTATATTTGTGAATCATGATATATTCATAATGCATTAATCATAAAACATGACAAAGCATGACAGAGTGATATAAGGATGAAAGAAAGAAAAAGATTGATATGAGAAATATATCTAATGTTTATACTGGGTAAAATGTTAAAATTCATATGAGAATTACATAAAAAGGAATTATATTATGAAAAGAATGAATTGAAAAAGTTAAGTATTATATGAGATTTGATTTATGGTACCATTGATAAATTATAAATGAAAGACCCAGTAAATGAGCATATTGATGATATGATCGGATATGAGGGAGAAATGCACAATATAATGCATACTTATAAATATGCATGAATCATATACATGATGATAATGACATTTGAATGGTTAAATGAAATGATGAAATGGTAAATGTGCATAAGCATAAATACAGCTAAGATATAAATCATAAATAGTGAATCAGAAGGTGATTATTGATAATAGTATATCATTGATAATGATATGATGATATGGTTGACATGTTAAATGATTATTTGGAATTTATTTGATATTTATTATATTTATTATACTAGCACCACTGAGTTTTATACTTAGTGTTTGTCAATTGATAAACGCAGGACCAGGTAAAACCATAAAACAAGAACGTTAGTGAAGCAGCTAGACATATCAATAGAATATTGGTAAATGGTTTGGGTTCCTTCAGACTTCTATCTATATAAATTATCGTGCAACTACTTAAATCAAAATACTCTGGTAGTAAATAAATTGAGTTTGATAAACCTAAAGATATGTAATATATTCATGTGTGTAAGATTATAACTCTGATGAGGAGATGACTTATTTATGATTTTATGCTAAAATCTGGGAGCAATAAATGTACTGGATTAATATGAGTTTACATGCATGTTAAAAAAATACTTTACATAATGTATGGAATCCTTTGTAGGATAATTATTAACTTTCTCGATTAGAAAGTTAATAATCATTATGCGGGAGCATATTATGCAGCCGAAGGTCATGATAGTTAAACTTGAGTAGTTAAGTAAATTAGAATTTAGGAAGAGAAGAAAGTATGTGTATATCATTTAAACATTGCTAGTAGATTCTTATACAAAAATATTGGATGGAGTAATTATGTGTATACCCTTGTTCTTTTCATATATTTTAAGTCTAAAACTCATGTTAATAATATAATTAATTGCTTCCTTTAATTATAATTAGTTTGGTTAACATATTTTGTTCAATGAAAAGAAATCATAATTAGTTTGTTTGGTGGTAGGAAAGTGTGTGCATGGAAATCAAACCTAAGGGAAATAAATATAAGATTAAGTTATGTTTAAACAAGATGCACGCAAGAATTGTTAAAGAAATCTTAAATTTAAGGCTGGTGTTTTCTAGTTATTATATAATGGAAGAGTATGTTAATTTATTAGTCATTAATTGGAATTAGGGAATGACATATATGAGGATTAACGATGTATGTTTACCAGGTGAGTTGTTACAAATTTGATATGATCTAGTATAATTTTGTTACAAGAACCACCATTGTAAATCAGGTAAAACAAGACATACATGCTCCACATAGTTTTCAGTGGACATGGATTCAGAATTGTAAAAAGTTGTATGTGTACAAACTTACAATAGGGATAACTTGATTAAAATAAAATCTATATGCAAAGTTTGTAGTGTCACGCCTAATTTACATAATCAGATTAAGAATTTAACTTAATTAATAAGCCTTGACTAGGATGCAAAATTTATGAGGAAACCAAGAAGCATTAAGGAAATATTAAGTAAAAGTAATTAAACTATAAGTTGCAATAGATTTCAAGAAAATTAAAAGAATTACTGGGACAAGGTTAACTATGGAATTAATATACTTGTATGATGAGACCATATAAATTACGTATATAATTATAAGTTAGCATGTAAGGTCAGTTAATCTTTATTTAATTGAATAATCATGAGTTCTTTTCCACGATTTTAATAAAGCAAGCATTAAGTTATTAACCCCTCGATTAAATTTTGATGCATAATTTAAATATGTATCATAATGCGCTAGAAATTCACAAGCTATTGTGTTACATTATATATGTAACTACCCATTTTCTACATTAAAATTAAAAGAGAAGAAAATAAAAAATAGTTGAATTGTATACAACCCCTCTCAACTTTTATATATGTATGCTGGTAAACGATTGAATTTTCCCTCTCGATGATGTGAACATGTCATGTATAGAGAAACAGATTAAGTGCAAAGAATCAAGTATTTAAATATATGTATTATCGAATAAGATATTCATGATTCTAAAATTATTGATAAATGATCCCTTATACTATAAGTGAAAATGATTAAAAGTTAAAGCAACATATATGGGTACCTGATGTATAAATATGAATGTATTAAATATTTATATCAATATTTGGTTAACTGGTTGAAGTACTTGAACATAATAGGTGAAGATAATATGGGGATTATAAATTTGGCTTCATATAAAAATAAAGGTAAAAAATAATTATATTGTGAATGAAAATTTTAGGTAAAATAAAATCTTGATGATTCGAGCTTTGGAGTGTAAAATATTACATATTTTTAATTATCATTCATTTATAATGATTATGAATTATATAGAGATTTTAAATGGTTTCAAATTTATAATTGATGAGATTTATGAGGTAGGTTGAGTACGGTTCCCTCCTCGATGGTAGGTTAAGTACAATTCCTTACCAACTGTGCACAATATGATGATATAATTGTTCCTAAGGTAGGTTGAGTTCGATTCCCTTTTTAATGATCCATGTGGTAAATTATGAACCATGAGGTAGGTTGAGTTCGAGTCCCACCTCAATAAGTCACATGGATTTATATGTATATAAATACGGTGAAATGAAATAAAGGAAAAAATGCAAAGCATTTGTATTTAATAATTCATATAGCATATCATTATTATCCTATTAGAATGAAATGATAAAGGAAAGTAGAATGCAATGCATTTGTAATAATTGACATGTACATTATATAACTGCTACCTCGTGAATAGAAATGATAAAATGATAGAGGCAGAAAAAATGTCATACAAAATGTTTAGCCAAAGTTAATATGATTTTCATTTAGTATAGATATATAGTGATGCCTTTGTTATTCAAATTTTTAAAATGCTTATAGGGATTCTTAGTGACATGTTATATAATTTATATTCTTCCCTATGTTTAATTTATGATTACTATTATTTTGTGAAACTATAATTTAAATTACACTATACTTATCATTAAGTATTACTGAGGTTTTTGCTCAGCATTTATCATTTGATGAATGCAAGTCAAATTAATCTAAAAGAATGACTGGATCAATAAAGCATAAGGGCAATTAGGATAATTCAAGTCGCGTATGACCCTTGGAATACATTTTGTTTATATAACGTATTCCTAGTGAACATTTTTGTTAGAGCAATTATCATTATGTAGTTATGGGCACTAAAATATTTTATGCTTATTAATTATAACAGAGGTGCTATACATATTGATGTGTAGTATATGTACGTATTATAAATAATGTTTATATACAGAAGGTTGTTAGATGGCATGCCATATTTACTATGTGAATGATTTATTCGACATGTAATGTTGAAGTTGCAGGTTATAAAATCAATAACAATGAAAATAGGTTGGATATATTCCATCAGTAAAAAAAAAAAAACTTTACAAATCCTTTGTAGAATGATTAGTGAATTCATAAGTTTACGGTTTTTATTAATCATGCTACAAGAGCATGTTTCACCTATTGGGTGTGACACGCATTTTACTACAATAAATGCATCTATATTACTTTGATCTTTCTAAAATCATGTTAGACATTTAATTCCTTTTCATTGATTTAAAAAAATCTTAGCTTAATAGTTTTCATAAGAAATGTAATGGTTTGATCTTTAATACACTATCACCTAAAAGTTTTATCTTGGATTTAAATACTTCTCTTTAAGAACTTCAATTTATGTGATAATAAAATTTAATTTACCTTTCTTTTCATTATCAAAAGTATGATTGGAAGTTGTAACTCATTAACATTATAAATTTTCTTAAAACATAAGTAACTATTTCTTAAACAACAAGTTTTTAAAGAAAATTTTTACTATCCCTTGTAATATATTTAGGGTTTGTTAAGCATATTATAAGAGTATGTCATATCTTATTATAGGAGAGAGTATGATAACTCTAAACTTTGAGAGCTAATATAAGTGGTTGAGTACATTACTATAGTATATTACTCCTTATGAATTGCTTTGTCAGTTGGTAGGTAAGGTCGAACAAGATCCCAACTTAGGTAGACTTAATTAGAATCCTTAATTGACTAGAATCCTTAATCATCAGTTAATAAGAAACATTGGCCTATTTACAACATTGATTTACCAAATCCTCTTCTCTTTATAATGCAAGTGTGCACAAATTATTTTCATTATTTTTTTTTATCATTCTTATTCGTTTCCAATTTATTAACTTAAGTATCAAAGTTATCTTAGGATGCTATCGTCCAACCTCAATTTGACTATGTGATTATAACTAATTGATTCTCTATAATTGATCTCTGAGATCCTAGATAAGCTTTCTTAAATTTATCGAATTAAAATAATATTAAACTTTCATTAGATATTTATGAAACTTAACTTACACCTATACTATATGTTATTTAAATCTTTCATAAATCCATTTTATTTATGGAGATTTTTTTAAAAAAATTTTAAAAAAATATAAAAGGAAAATGGTTGAGACAATAATATTTTGAGATGTTAACGTAATAGCTAAAACTGCTAACACTAACGGAGAAGCATAAAAGAAAAGCATGATGCAACAAAGATGAAAAATTTTGGTGGACATGAATTTTTTTAAAATGAACAAATAAAATTGAAAAGGAATGTAATTTAATTGATAATTTTTATATAATTCATTTCAATAGAAGGAATATTGTACAGATATCTAATAGCACTAATATCATGATAATGTTACATATTTCAAATTCCAATATATAAATTTTTAATAAAAAAACTTTTTTTTTCAATTGATATAAAGTTAAATTTAAATTAATGATATTATAACTTAATAACATAAATACTTTCTTGAAAGTTTAAATAAATTCTGATTCGAACTTTTATTATTGTATAATACAGATTATTGTTCAAAAAATAAAAGTACATTTAATGAATAAAATAGTCATAATATTTACTATTTTAAGTTTTTAAAATAAATTATTAATTGTAATTTTAACATGATATTCAAATTTAACTTTAAGTAAATTTTAAGTTTGGTTTGGAACTCAAATATGATAATATTCTCATCATATCTTCTTATTGTTTTATTTGAAGGTTAAAGATTCCTCTGAATTAATGATTAAAAGATAAAAAATGATTATAATTGACTAAAATTATAATAACGGATTGATAAATTTGAAAAGCTCACAAGCGTATCTGGATGATAATATATATAGGATAAACAAATAGACTTCACTTGGTTTTAAACTTTACTTGCACAAATTACTAATAGAAAAACTCATGAAAAAGTGTGTTAGCTGTCCCACCTTTCGATACTTTTTAGCAGTTGATTTAGGTTATCATCAATTTTATAAATAAATTCTGTTCTTTGGAATTAGTTATTACTGCAATTCTGGAAAAAGAAAAGGCTTGTTTGCTTGTTAAAATACTTTTCCTTTTTTATCCAAAATTTCTTTTATTAAGTTCTTTTTCGTTTTTCTCGTGAATGGGAAATAAAATATTGGAGAACATCTGTTGTATTAAATGTTCAATTATATATTTGATTTTATATTAGATATTAATTAGAAAAAATATCATAATAATATGAATATAAATTGTTAATGAATAAAGCTCGAATCTATTTCTATTTAACCTTCTTCAAAAGCATTCATAATATAATAATTGTAAAAGGTTTTTATGTTTTGTATTTTATATTTTTCATTTTAAAAAATTGATTAACTCAATATTAAATAATTTTTAAGATAATTTTCTAAAAAAAATTACAACTAAACACACCGAAATCTTTTTTAATTTTTTCTCTTCCCCCAATTCTCCAAAAATCCAAAATCGGAATTCTACAGATTAATCAATTAAGTATTTTTAAAATTTAAACTCTATTAAACTAAATATTTTAACTCAGACCATAAAAAGAAAAGAAAGCCGAAGCGCCAAAGCCGAAGCTGAAGCCAAAGCCGAAGCTGAAGCCAAAGCCGATATAAGTGGTAGAAGAAAATGAGAAGATGAGAGTGCTATAAAGAACGAGAGAATGGAGAGAACATGGAAGTGAAGGGTGTGGTGTAATAAAAGGAAAAAGCTGTCAGCGCCAGGTCAGCCTATATCTTCTGTTCCGTGGTGAAAATGATGCCCTTTCTCTCGGTTAAATTTGGTCTAAATTTCATTTGCATTTCAAAATAAATTAAAAACAATTCCCTACATACTCTCCTTTGTTCTCGTTCCTTTATTTTAGCCTTTTATTTCTTCGCCGTGCTTCTCCTCTCTTAAAAGGAAACCAAGTCACATCTCCCTAGCTCGGCCTTTTGCGTCTCCCTTGTGCCTTGGTTCATCTAAGGTAGCCCTCCCAACCAACCTTCGATCTTTAGTTTCGTTTATATTTTTTATTATTCGGTTTAATGTAGACTGAACGATCTTAGTTTATCTTAATTGTTCCCGATCTGTAGATTTTTTTGTCCTGATGTTGAGATCTGAAGTTAGTGATGAGTATAGGTTGATGGTTTAGTTACAATTGTCTGATCTGCCTTTTCTCCATTCCACACTTGTTTTACAATTGATCTGCTTGTTCTTTTTATTCTTCTTCTTATTATTGAGAAGAATTGTTAGCAATTCCCTTTGCATTTCTATCTAGTTAAAAATGTGAAATACACAATTAGCTTAATTGTTTAAAGGTTCCTGATTGAATTTTTAACGAGATTGAAAACGATTGTGCTAATATAATCTAGCTTGAATTGTTTTAAACAGAAATCGGCTAATGAATCATATATTGTAGTCTGGTTCATGCGTAAATTCGGAAAAAGGTGCTAACACTGTGAATGCCTCAAGATTTGCACTCACATACGTGCATGTTAATTTTATTTATTAGAAAATGGCCGATGCTGAGGATATTCAGCCCCTCGTTTGCGACAATGGAACTGGAATGGTCAAAGTGAGTAATATTTATTTTTGTTGGCATCTGTTGTTGCTTTGCTTTTGGGTTGTTGATGAAAACTCCTTTTTTGCAGGCTGGGTTTGCTGGTGATGATGCTCCCAGGGCAGTGTTCCCTAGTATCGTTGGAAGACCCAGACACACTGGTGTCATGGTTGGTATGGGTCAGAAGGACGCCTATGTTGGTGATGAAGCACAATCTAAAAGAGGTATTCTCACGTTGAAATACCCTATTGAGCACGGTATTGTAAGCAACTGGGATGACATGGAAAAGATTTGGCATCACACTTTCTACAATGAACTCCGTGTTGCTCCAGAGGAGCATCCAGTTCTTCTAACCGAGGCACCTCTCAACCCCAAGGCTAACAGGGAGAAGATGACTCAGATCATGTTTGAGACCTTTAATGTGCCTGCTATGTATGTTGCCATCCAGGCTGTTCTCTCATTGTATGCCAGTGGTCGTACAACTGGTTTGTATAACTATCTGTACTATCACCAATTCTGCATTTCATTATTACAATTGTTGCATTGAATGGCTTCAAACTTTCTCCCTAAACAGGTATTGTGCTTGATTCTGGTGATGGTGTGAGCCATACGGTGCCTATTTATGAAGGTTATGCTCTCCCACATGCCATTCTTCGTCTGGACCTTGCTGGTCGTGATTTAACTGATGCTTTAATGAAAATTCTGACTGAGAGAGGATACATGTTCACTACCACTGCTGAACGGGAAATTGTCCGTGACATGAAGGAGAAACTTGCATATGTTGCCCTTGACTATGAACAGGAACTTGAGACTGCCAAGAGCAGCTCATCTGTTGAGAAAAACTATGAGCTTCCTGATGGTCAGGTCATCACCATTGGTGCCGAGAGATTTCGTTGCCCAGAAGTTCTGTTCCAGCCATCTCTCATTGGAATGGAAGCTGCTGGGATCCATGAGACTACTTACAACTCTATCATGAAGTGTGATGTGGATATCAGGAAGGATCTTTATGGTAATATCGTGCTCAGTGGTGGTTCCACTATGTTCCCTGGTATTGCTGACCGTATGAGCAAGGAGATTACCGCCCTTGCTCCCAGCAGCATGAAGATTAAAGTGGTGGCACCACCGGAAAGAAAGTACAGTGTCTGGATTGGAGGATCTATCCTTGCATCTCTCAGTACCTTCCAACAGGTAATTATTTCTTTTCCACCATGCTTTTGAATTTCACTCTCATATGTTGTTTATTGGCTCAAATAAACAATTTCTTGTTTTACTTTTCATCAGATGTGGATTTCCAAGGGTGAGTATGATGAGTCTGGTCCATCCATTGTCCACAGGAAGTGCTTCTAAACTTTTCACATGGTTTTGTGGTGAGTTCTTTTTTCCATTTATTTGGCTTTTTTGTGTCAAGTTGTTATGTGAACTCAAGTATGGTTGATGCTGGGGTTCAGCAGAGGAGGCCGTCATCTGATCTTGATATTTCGTTCTCCAGCTATTCATGTTGTTGCTGCGAGAGACGTTACCTGTAATAGTCCCTCTGGCTGTGGTGGGCATACTCTTTGGTATTCAAGTCTTAACGCAATCTTTTGTAGTTGAACCATATAATATTGCTTCTTACGATGCTTTTAGCAGCAGGGTGATTGTGATGTTCTTTTGTTCATTTTTAACTTTTTTTTTTTCTTTCTCTTTTCAATATTTATGGTTATCTTTTTTTGGAGAACATTAGTTTTAATAGTTAGTTATTGTACGAGAATTTTTTCATCCCGTCAAAACTCACGGAATATTACTTCATGCTTCTTTTGAAGAATGTTTTTTCCTTGCTGGGAAGAAACTTGTTTTTGAATTATTGGTACAAAGACACACCGGCATGTGTATGTATAAAAATTTGAAAATAAAATAAATACAGAGGATACAAGTTTTGATTTCATGGATTTATCAAATATGCTAAGCCTCCTGAAAAGGATTACTTGAAAAGAACTACATCACCAAAGAAAATAATGTTTTTGTTAAGAATAATTAGTAAAGCCTCATCTTAAAATGAAGCTTGGCAATGTCCTTTTGTCCTCCTTGGCATTAAGGATCATGCTTTATAAGAAGAGATTTACTTGGTTGTTTTTAATCTCATGGAGTTCTAAATCTTATATGCCTTATCACCTTTAAAATTACAAGTATGATAACCATGAGAGATAGCTTTTGCTTAGTTTTTCCAATCTTAGCCAATATTTATCATAGATTGAATAAAATATCTACCTTTACCAAATTGAACTCTTATGGTGTTTGTTTCATGATTCACTATCTATGGTTGGTTATTAGATAAATATGATACTCTCTTCTTTGAAGAGAAGAATGCAAGCCTTGCTTGCATGACTAACTTCTTTAAAGGTTAGGAAGTGGAAATCTTTTTTAGGAATGTTGGTTCAGGATAAAACACATTATCTTTCTACCTTAAGAAATGATCATTATTGATAATAATTTCTTTTATGACAACAAGCTTGACTAGATTGAGTAAATTATCAATCTTTGTCTAGTTATTTAACTTTTCATTGTAGGGATATATTTTATCTTCAGCCATATTATCCGACTAGTTTTAATAGATAATTTTATTTTACTCAAGATAGTCTTGATGACCTTTTAAAGCTAACAAGATAACCTACTTTGAAAGATTTCCTCCAATTTTGGAATTCTCTAATAAGTCTTAAAATTTGGTTAAAGACCATGGTGCCATCCAAATTTTTAAGAGAACTCTTTCATGTAACTCAAAGTTATGTTGAGTGGTGGTCTAAAGAGTGGTCTCGTGTCCTTTTTACTATTAAACAGAATCATATTGCTCTAACTATAGCTAAAAGAAAACTTAATCATGAAGCTATCATGACAAATCCTTTAAATTAAAGACCTCAACAAAATTTGGTCCTTGATTTTCCTTGTAAGAAAATATAAAATACATCAAAGGATAAGGTTTTTATGAGAGCATCAAATCAGGAAGGTAGAGTTGATTATAACCCTTGTGAAAATTTTCTAGACGAGAGACATCATAGAAGAGTTGTTCTAAGGTATGCTAGATTAGATGAGAATGAATTTGTATCAAGCTATGATCATTGTTGGAAGAGATCAAAAACTCATAAAAATGATGAGGCTCTAGTGACTGATATAACCATGCTAAATGATATCTGATCGCTGCGAAACGCGACAGTAGTTTACCACTACTCAACTGCAAGCATACAGGTTGTTGTAGTATGATATCGATCCCACGAGGATTAGAGGTTATCCGTCTCTATTTTGGCTTTCTCGTTTGTTTAAGCAACAATTTAAT
>CANYBF011131280.1:0-15992 GCA_948192965.1 Dalechampia spathulata
TCCAAAGTCAAGGTATTCAACCAAACTAACTAAAATCAAGTCAAAATTAACTAGATCCTTTAAGTTTTGATTGAAATTAAAGCTAAGGATTAAGGTTTAATTTCGTAGGTTTTTTGAGGAGTTAACTTTTTTTTTCTGTTCTGATTTCTTAGAAAATTCCAGAATCCTGTAATTCTTAGCAAATTATCAAATTATAAGTGTCTGAGGAAACTTACCCGTTTGGGTATCTTTAGGGACCGATTCGGGTAAGTTACATACCCATACGGGTAAGTAACATACCCGAATCAGTTCCTTAAGGATACCCGTTCAGGCAAGTACCTAGAATGCCCAAAATGCCCTTCTAACAATCCTAATTCAAATCCTGAACTGCACCGGGACAAACCGAGATGCCCGTGAGGGCAAAACGACGAGGAGATAGGCTCGATTCATCCCAATCAATCCGACCGATCCAAAATTAGGGTGCGACAGAAGGACATTCCTTTTATCTAGTCGAAGGAATGTCAGAGTAGTTTCAAGCAGTTGAAGGAGCATTTGACACGAGCTCCAGTTCTTACGCTACCCACCCCAGGTCAAGCGTATGTGATTTATAGTGACGCATCATTGAATGGTTTAAGATGTGTTCTGATGCAAAACCAGAAAGTGATTGCCTATGACTCGAGGCAATTGAAGCCACATGAGAGGAATTATTCGATGCATGATCTGGAATTAGCAGCGATTGTTTTTGCTCTTAAGATCTGGCGACATTACCTGTATGGTGAGCTTTGTTATATGTACACAGATCACAAGAGTTTAAAGTATCTGGGTATGCAGAAAGAGTTGAACTTGAGGCAGCAATGCTGGATTGAGCTTATTAGGGATTACGACTGTGTGATTGGATTGAGCTTATTAAGGATTACGACTGTGTGATTGGATTGAGCTTATTAAGGATTACGACTGTGTGATAGACTATCACCCAGGTAAAGCTAATTCAGTTGCTGATGCTTTGAGTCGGAAGGTGTTTGCCGGATTGAAACAGACTTCGTTGGTATTGGTTTATGAGATGCGATAATTGGAAGCTACTTTGATGCTACAGTCTGACTGTATTCTGGCCCAGTTACAGATGAAGGTGAAGCCTATGTTGACAGACTAGATACAGAGAAGTGCAGCTAGTAATGTAGAATACTAGAAATAGTTACAGAAGGTACAGACGGGTAAGACTACTTTGTTTACTATGGATGAGGATGGTAATTTAAGGCATGGGAGACGGTTGTATATCCCAGCAGATAAGGAATTGAAGAGACAGATTCTAGAGGAAGCCCACAGTTTGACAAATGCTTATCATCCCGGAAGTACAAAGATGTATCAGGATTTGAGGTAATACTATTGGTGGGTTGGTATGAAGAAAGCTGTAACGGAGTATGTGACTAAGTGCTTGATTTATCAACGCGTTAAAGCGGAACATCAAGTGCCAGCTGGACTACTTTATCCGTTACCGATGTCGGAATGGAAATGGGATCGGATTATAATGGATTTTATCACGGGGTTTCTGTTAACGCAAGCCAAGCACGATGCAATTTGGGTAATTATCGATCAATTGACCAAGGTGACGCATTTCATTCCTGTACCAATGGATTATGAATTGGAAAGACTGGCAGAGTTATATATGAGGGAGATTATCTGGTTGCATGGGATTCCGTCGTCTATCGTGTCAGACAGAGATCCATGGTTCACATCTCGATTTTGGGGAACTTTACAAAGAGCTTTAGGCTCGAAAGTACATTTCAGTATGGCTTTTCATCCTCAAACAGATAGACAATCGTAGAGAGTAATTTAGAAGATATGCTACATGCTTGTATTCTCGAATGGGAGGGTAGCTGGGATCAATATGTTCATTTGATAGAATTTGCATATAATAACAGCTACCAGTCAAGCATATAGATGGCTTCTTACGAGGCCTTGTATGGTCGAAGGCGTAGGACGCCTTTACATTGGGATGAGGTTGGCGAGCGAAGGTTGATTGGACCCAAGCTTGTTCAATAGGCTGAGGAACAGGTGAAGCTAATTAAGTCCAAATTGAAAGCTGCTTCTGATAGACATAAGTCGTATGTGGACTTAAAGAGGCGTGATATTAAGTACGAAGTTGATGATAAGGTATTTCTGAAAGTATCTCCTTGGAAGAAGATTATGAGATTTGGTCAGAAGGGTAAATTAAGTCCTCGTTTCATCGGACCATATGAAGTACTTGAGAGAGTGGGACTGTTGGCTTATAGGTTAGCCTTACCGCCAGATTTGGACTGGATTTATAATGTATTTTATATTTCTATGTTAAGGAAGTACCGATCTGATCCTACACACGTGCTTCCAGTGGAATCGCTTGAGATTCAACCAGACCTATCTTATAAAGAGGAACCAATACAGATTCTGGCTCGGGAAATTAAGCAATTACGGAACAAGCGAATACCTTTGGTTAAGGTATTGTGGAACCACCACACGGGTCAAGATGCCACATAGGAACGGGAAGCTATGATGAGATAGCAATATCCTCATTTGTTTACTGGTAAGTTCGGTTCTAATTTTGGGATGAAATTTCTTTTTAGAGGGGGAGAGTTGTCACACTCACGTGAGTGACGTGTCTGGTATACATATAGAGGTCTGTATGCTTATGTGTTTCTATATGATGATGTATTATTGATGTTATATGCGTATGTATGTATGTATGCATGTATAGGTGGATGTATGACATTGATTATGGTGTTGCTTGTGATGCTGTCGTCTTATTGGGAAGTGTGGCTTCTCGGTTCGATGAGGGGCAGCTTTTCTGATGTGTTTAGGATGGGTTTAGAAGTGTCTCTGTAGGTTTCGAATGAGTAGGGGACTAAATGGTGAATGTTCTAGTTTTCTAAGGCTCGGTACAGTTATACGGATACTCATACGGGTGTACCAAGTTTCCTGGAGATGGTACGGGCATCCTAAGAGGTTGTATGGCTGTACCGTAACTCGCAGGAAAAGGGGGTTTGTCAGGAAAATTGGGGTGGTACGGGTGTACCATTATGATGTACAGCTGTACGGTTGCTCGCAGAAAATCAGGGCATCAGGACTTTAAGTTTGGTATGGGCGTACGGAGTTTGGTACGGCCGTACGCGACTCAAAACCCCATTTTTAAGAGGATAAACTTGGACTTTTCTTTGACTTTTCTTACTTTTCTTCCTCCCAAACTCTTCTAAATCCCTAACCCTAGGAATCAATCTTCCTTCGTGTTGATAAGCGTATAGGAGCTGGTTAAGCGAGGCCTGAAGTTTAGAGGAGTGATTAGGTGCTAGACGTAGCTTGATACAGGTTTGTGCTAGATTGAGTTCTGAGTCTTATTACTTCTTCTTATGCTTTTCGGCCATGTATGGCCTAGGGTTTGATGTTTGGGGATTAAATGCCCGTAAATGATATATGTTTATGGTCCTAGCTTGATGATTATTTAATATGTTATGCCTTGATTATTATATTTCGTTATATCGTTATGCATAAGCCTAATCATCGCATATGGGATGGTGAATGAAAGAAAAGAGTGAGAGAATAAGAGAAAGGCATGCTGTGTCATATATTGCAGGATTCCATAATGGAATCGTATATTATATTGCCTCCTACGGGAGTTGAGTCCCAAGACATAGATGAAAAAGGGGTTTAAGGACCTAGATAACAGTTGCCCTCCTTTGGGAGTTGAGTACCGGTACATACAAGGACCCAGCATGGTAGGAAATTGTGCACAATACAGTGAAAAGGGAAAGAATAGAAAGGAAAGATTGAAAAAGGGTGCAAGCATGACATTGCATGTATTTTATCTGGCTTGTTTATGTTTATGTGTTAACCAATACCACTGAGTTTTATACTCAGCGTTTATCAATTGATGGACGCAGGTTTTGAGCCTACAGTTGAGGGCCCTGAGCAGTGATCGCTTGTGTCGGCAGGGAGTTGGATTCGACATCAATCCTATTCTTGAGGTGGTCTTGGACAGCCGAGCATACTCCGTAATTTTGTTTAGCTCATTAATGTGGCTCATATAGGCCATTTGGCAGTAATCTAATTGTATTTTGGTGGTGGGTTGTACAGTGATGTAACCAGACCTTTGTATATTAATGAATACGTTTTGATATTAAGAATTGTTCGTATTATTGACTGTATATGAGTTGACCAGGGTTTTATTTTGTTATGTTGCGACTTTTACACCACCGGTATTTGTGTTGTCCCCATACGATGTCTATTAGACATGTCTACGTATCCTTTGTAGTGTACATAGCGGCTTTCCGTATGGAAGATCGTCGTGTATTCTATGGGAGCATGTTACTCCAGGTATGGGCTGAGTGTGACATGAATGCCTTTGAAAAATCAAAGATATCCATAAGAAAGAAAAATAGAAAATAGGAAGAATGAGAAAACTTAAAAATATGAAGAATGTAAAATTTGAAAGGGTGAACAAAAAAGAAAAAGAAAGAAAAGAGGAGGAAGTCATATCAACTAAATGGGAAAAAAGAAGATTGAAAAGAAAATAGGAAACAAATCATATCAACTAAAAATGATAATAAGGATATGAAGGTTATTTCATGCTTTAAAACTAACAAAAATTAAATGATGGTTAATTTGACATTTACCAAAAAAAAATCTTAAAATTTGAAATATATTATAATTTGGAGTTTTTACAAAAATACATAAAAATTTTGAAAATTGTACGAATACAAAAATATGATTTCTTTTTATAAAAACATGAAATTAAAAAATTATTTTTAAAAATATGATTTTTTTTGAAAATTCACAAAAAAATAATATCATATATATATAATGTACTTGATAAATATAAAAAAGATATCATTTTAGTATATATAAGGTAATTGATATGTATGTTTTAAGTATTTTATACCAAAATTTAAATACATTTTTTTTTAAAATATGAAATTCAAAAAACTATTTTCAATAATACAATTTTTGAAAATTCAAATAAAATGTATCATATACATGTAATATATATAAAAAATACTAAAAATACATTTAAATATATGTTAGATATTTAAAACATATATTTTTAGTATTTAAAATCATATACATATATATATAATATAAAATATATACCTACAATATACATATTATATAAACAAACTGTATTTTTGAAAATAAAAAAAGTTAAAAGAGCAATTTTGAAAAAAGAAAAGTTGAAAAAATAATTTTGTAAATACTTTCCTTCCAGCCCTGTATTTTTAAAAATATTTTATAAAAAGTCTGCATTCATGTAAATAACTCTTTGAGAAATACTTTTAAGCCCATATCGAATTAGGAAGGGCTTTTTATAAAAATGCAGAAAAAAAATATGATTTTTTTTTCTTAAAAATATGAAATCAAAAAAATTAATTTTAAAAATAAAATTTTTGAAAAACTATAGAATATGGTATCATAGTATATAATACATTTAAGAAATACTAAAAATATTATTTTAATATATATTAAATATTTGATATATATATTTTGAATTATTATTTTTTAATATTAATTTAGAATAATATACCTTTTATATTTTAATAATTTTTAATTTTAAAAAATTAAAAAAGACAAAAAAAATAAAAAAATTTTAAAATAAAAAGTCAAAAAAATAGGTTTAAAAAAGTAACAAAAAATTAAAAATCCAATTTATAAATATTTTGCAGGCATAGTAAAAGTAGAATATTTTTGGGAAAGTGGCGTATTTACATAAATAACCCAATTAGGAATTGATGTTTCATTCGCTGTGATTTAATACCATTTAATACCATTTAACATAACGTGGGCTGGCAGAAATAAGGCTCAACAAATATAAAGTTACTGAACAAAATAAAAAGAAAAAAAAAATATCTTCTACAAATACGTGTCAACGAATGTGGTTAAGGGTTTCGGTCTTGCTTCTTTATTTTCGGGTGTTGCCATTGTACGAACGGCCAACAACACTGAACTATCGCTCAAGGTAATATCAAAATCCTAAGTTAGCATCCACATATGGATTCCCGATTTCATTCCGTTAGTTTCCTTTTAGCGAGATGAATTTTTTGGCTGCAAATGTCCTTCTTTCCCGCTCTTTGTAATTTATTCGCTATATTACTTTCAAATTGCCCTAGTTATGTTATTTTGATGCTATTGTGAATTCTTTTTTGTTTGTTTGTCGAAGTCTGTTAGTATGATATGAATTTCGAGTTCCATCTTAAGGTTGGCAAGTTGTCTTAATCATAAAAAATTTTCTTGATTTTTGATGTAGTTGGTTGTGATCCTGGTGATAGTGGGGCCTATTGCAATTGGAAATGTTGTATGCACTGTTTCTTTTTTACAATGAATTGTTCAACTCTTGCAATTTATGCAATGTGATAGGGAAGGGATGCTTCTGCGGAGTGAGATTTTGGTTTGTTTTGCATCCTGTTTGATGTTACTGTTATTATTGTTTTATCTTTGCGTTATTCTTGCTAATTCTGGCTAACATCTTTCTTATTTCGTGTTGGCAGAGTCGTACGTTGCTGATAGCTTGAAGTAACCACTGTTATTCAACTGTCTGGTGTTGAAATTTATGCTTTTAGTTTAGCTAGAGGGCTTGAATGTTTCCCGACTGTTCTAAAGTGCTAAAGATTGTTCTTACATAATCTATATTAGAAGGAAGATGAGCAGATCTGCTCAGTATAAAGAAAAGCATCGAGTAAGTACTGAAAATCTGAAAGATTTTGACTATGATGGAACTGCTGCCAGAACAAGGCCTTTGAGTTTTGAGGAGATTATGTCAAAAAGGAAAATCAAAAAAGAGCTGTTTGATAGTGAGAATAAGGCAGTTGCTAAAGACATGCCAAAGGATCAAATGACTGATGAAAACTCAGTAGTATTTCCAGAAAGAAGTGATAGAAAAAGCAAAGATGAGAATATGGAAAAAATTTCAGAAAGGGGTGATAGACGGAGCAGGGATGAAAGTGTAGAAATGGTTTCAGAAAAGGGTAATAGACGAAGCAGAGACAAGAATGCTGAAAAGGTTTCAGAAAGGGTTTATGAACGAAGCAGAAATGCAAACAGTGAACAGGTCTCAAAAAGGGGTAATAGACGAAGAAGAGATGAGAATACAGAACAGGTTTCAGAAATGGGTAATAGACAAAGCAGAGATGAAAAAACTGAAAATGTTCCAGAAAGGGTTAATAGACGAAGAAATGAGAACATGGGAAAAGTGTTAGAAAGGGTTAATAGGCAAAGCAGAGATAATGATTCAGAAAAAGTTTGGCAAAGGGGTGATAGAAGAAGCAAAGATGAGAATGAGGAAAAAGTTTCAGAAAGGGTTAATAGACGAAACAGAGATGAAAAAACAGAAAAGGCTTCAGAAAGGTATAAGTTGCAAAGCAATGACGGGAATATAGAAAAAGATTCAGAAAGGAGTAATAAACGAAGCAAAGATGGTTATACAGAAAAAGTTTCAGAAAAGGGTAATGGACGAAGCAAGAATGGGAGTACAGAATATGTCCCAGAAAGGGGTAATGGACAAAGAAAAGATGGCAATGCTGAAAGAGTTTTGGAAAGGGGCAATGGACGAAATAGATACAGTTCATCTGATCCTCAAAAGCAATTGTTGGATATAGATGTGAAAGGAAGTTCCAAAAAGAAAGAAGAGAATGCTTTCATGAAGGATGACCATTTACCTAAGAGAAAAGATAGAGAAAATAAGGATTCTGAAACCAAATTAAAGGCCAAAATAGACAGTGATCTGAAATCTAAATACAAGACTGAAGAAAATATTCATGAGAGAAGGAGAAATGACGAGCAACAGAGCATAAATTCTAAAAATGAAGCTTCAAAGAAGCATTCAAGGCACTTAACGGAAAGTGATGGACATGATAGAAGCAGAGGAGGCTATGAAAGAGAAAACAGGAGACAATATCGAAATGTTGTTGATGAGGAAGATAGTGATAGACATCGCACAAGGAAAAATGATCTAGGAAAAGGCCACCGTACTGAAATTTTAGGCAAAAAGGAAAGAGAGGAGTTACCAAAATCTCATCATGGTGAAATAGTGCTGAAAAGCAGTAGGGCAAGGAGTCGAGAGCATTCAGACAGAAATAAAAGATCTGTTTCACCCTTGCTAAGGTCACAAAGACGTGCTTCTCATTATGGTAGGGAGCATGGGGACCATTCGGAAGGGAAAAGTGGACAACAGCATTCTGACATTGAGAAGAGTAGAATTACAAATAATGGGTCAGGTAGCCATTGTAAGAGACATGGTGGCTCCACAAGTGGGCTAGGTGGTTATTCACCCAGGAAGCGGAGGACTGAGGCTGGTGCAAGGACGCCTTCCCCTCCTAAACGCTCACCAGAGAAGAAAAGGGCTAAATGGGATCTTGCACCAGAAGGAGCAGGTGGCACCGTTTCTGTATCTGTCCCTCATATGTATCAATTATCGAATCAAACTGTGTTCTCCAGTACTCTTGAAAAAATCAGTGCGGTTCCTGTTGCTTCAGTTCCAGTGAAGCCTCTTTCAGGGGTTGCATCCAGTATTTTGTTGGCCAATAAGAATTCCTCAGTTGACTCTGTACAACTAACTCAAGCTACCCGTCCTATGAGGAGGCTTTATGTGGAAAGCGTACCATCTGAAGCCTCTGAGAAAGCTGTAATGGAATATTTAAATAGTCTTTTGATTTCTTCAGGTGTCAACCATATACAAGGAACCCAGCCATGTATTAGCTGTATGGTGAGTTTCTATTTTCCAAACAGCTTTGCACTGATGCTGAGTTTGTTGACTTAAACTGGGTATATATGTCTTAGCGCTCACTATGTTGTAATTGCAGATACACAAAGAAAAAGGTCAAGCACTTGTGGAATTTCTTACACCTGAAGATGCTTCAGCAGCTCTTTCCTTTAACGGCACTTCCTTCTCTGGTTCTACAATCAAAATCAGGCGTCCCAGAGATTTTGTTGAAATGGCAGTAAGGATGACATCTCATTATTTGTTCTTTTTAATTTGATGTCTTTGAATGGATTTATTGAACGAATCTTTGAGGCATTATTTTGTGGTATATTTTCAACATTCTCTATCTTGAAGACATTTAAGTGTCAAATGCTCCAGGATGCACATCTTGTTTATAATCAATATTTGTGTTTGTGTTGATATCGTACACTTGCATTCACATCCTTCCACTCTGATGTAACTGCTATACAGTTCCTTGAGAATTGATGTCAGAACTTTTCAGTTCATATAGTGATAATCTAGCATTACGTGGGCTAGCAAAATATTACTGTTTGATTATCAAGGCTGCTACCTACATGGAAGTCAAATGTATTTGTATTTTGGCACTCTTGAGTCATTTCAGTTAGAGAATGTATAGACCCCCAATTCATTTCGGTTCACAATAATTATGAGTTACTACAGATGATATAATAATTCTAGTATGAACAAAAGCCTCTGTGAAATTATTTTGACTTATACTCAATGGACTGCATGGCTTTTGAACCTATTCTTGAGACATAATCTAATTTAAAATGCATTCTAATGTATTGATGTAAAGGATGACTGCAAAAATATATCCTGTCATATTACTCATTTACATTTAGGGGCATGTGGATTTTTCATGATATTTATTTTGGGTACATTGTCTTACTCAATTTACAGTAAAATTATATGCTAATTCATTTTCTATCAAACTAATTATAGAAAAATAAAATAATGTGTTCCTGAATGTCATGAAATAACTCACATACCATTAAATGAAAATGAGTGATACCGCAAGGCTCCTTTTTATGCTTTAATCTTGATTTAATGATTAGGAATGCAGGAAGGTGATTAAGAAACTGCAAATTATTATTTATTATTATTTTTTTATATGAGCATATTACCTAATGCAAATTATTATTATTTGTTCATATTAACATATTGCCTGCTCTCAAACATCTATTGCTTGGTACTTGCATCTACGCTTCTGTTAGTGTGGAAGTTGCAAAGTTATCATCATAGTTTGTATCTCTATTAGGTTAACAAAGTGCAACTACTTCGCTGCCACTCCTAAATGCATGTATGTCAAATGATATTGGCTTGGTGACAATGACATTTATTACTCTTATGTGCATATTTTTGTGTGTAATCAGACAGTCAGTTCACTTATTTAATGCTTCTTTTAAAATGATGGCCACAGCGTTTAGACATGTATGCCTGCTTCTTTTATCTGTATTCTAGTGGTGCTGGTTAAGAGTTGAATGGCTTTCTTTGTGACATGAGGTCAAAAGTTGAGATGATAGCTAAATAGTTCAAATAAGGAAAATTTGATTGCAAGTGATTCAGATGAAATGAAGTCACTTTTAATGTATTATTTGATTACCTATCCAGCCTTTCTTTTATAATTACAAAGTACTCTGCTCCAAAATCATAGTCTTTATGGATGATTAGATAATGGCACAGCCGTGGATAATTTGCCTTCAACTTTTTACACCTTGTCAATGTAATCCTTGAACAGCTATTTCATGCAATCAAAACATAGGAATAAATTTCTATTCAATTTATACCTTCTCTTGAGCTAGTCTATGGTGCTGACTTGGAGCTATTAGAATGTTCTGTTTGTCTAGTTGCATGGGATTTATTCTGACTGTATGTTGGAATCTCTTAAATAGGGTGTTTATATTGGGTGTGTCGTATTTCACATACTGGATGATGATGAAGCTGTCTCCTAATAAGAAGATATCCAGGTGTAGTGACAAGTTTGATGTGCATGGAGCTTCTCGTTCTGGCATTGGTTTTGGGCCCTCTGATATAGACTGCTCAAAAAGTAACTTTTTCTTGATAAAATATTGTGCAATATTTTCCTCATTTGATATTTAACTTTTAGAATATTGTCGCAATTTGTTAATTTAGGACGTCTGGTCTCCTGGCAACTTAGCTTTGAGAAGAATGGATGGAACCATCTAGAAGTTTGTATGAGCTATTAAAAGAAATGTTATCCCTTTTCATTCATATTAATGGCTGTAGAAAATGTAATGAGTCAGTGCATATATTTAGATTTGAAGAAAATGGTTTGCTACTGTTCTCATATTAAATAGTTCTCCATATGCTGGGTGAGAATAAGTAGTTGTGGATACTGAGATTCAGATGAATGCTGCTAATAGCCATATTATTATTACTATTGGTGTAATTTTGGTTTCAATTGGTACAGTCTTTCAATGTACTTTGGTGTTTTCAAATATGATGTACTTTATAGATGGCATATTAGGGGTGGAAGTTTCTGTTGGTCGGCCCTCATAATCTCATTATTTGCCATTAATTGGTTTTCTGCTGCATTAATTTTCAGCATTATATCTGCTAAATATTGTTTTTAGACATGCTGATATGTCAAGAGATAATCAATCCCATGTTTATGTTCTCATGATATGCCTTCTTCAGCGCTAAGTTTCAGAATTTTCTGGAGTTCTGACTTGCCATCATCATCGGACCAATACTGTAAATTTAAAATTTCTTACGAATTCTATAAACAAGGTTGACGTGCTTTTATTTCCATTGTGTTGGTGGGAATCCCTTGCTCAATATTTTTTTTCTGCTGTAAAAGCAACAATATCACATCTTCAATTACTATTTTCTTCTTGGTGATGCCCTTTTGGTTTCTGAGGTATGTTGTGGTTATAATGCATGGAGCAGGTTTTCAGACAGTTGCTATTTTCATGCAGACTGTTGAACTGGAAAAATCGGTGGCTGCAATCAACACACTAACCAATTCTGTGAAGAGTTTGCCAGGCAAGGTATGTATCGTCATCTTCTTTTGTAATATGTGTTTACCGGGGATTCCCTTGAATTTACCTCCAGTAATGTGTGATTTGTTTAAGCTGACTTTCATCAGCTACCTTGATCTTTCATACTTTTTAGTTGAATGAAAGTTCTGGAGTTGCGGCTGAACTTGCCTGCTTGAGCTAGTTGCTTGAGGCAGTTGTATAATGCATAACTTGGTATATGATGGAACGATCAAATCCCATACACTCCTTGCCTTGCCAGAAGAGGAAAGCAAAGACTCAATTAATATGTTTTATAGTTTCTAATTGGGCTGGTTATTTACCATTTTGTTTGGTTTAGGATTTGTGATTATTCTTCTCTTAAGTGAATTGGTATATATTCCATGAGGCTGTTATTCTACTTTTTCTGACTTACATGCAACTTTCTTTCCTCATTATTCGTTAACAATTTCCTGAAATATCATTTTTTTTCTTGGTGCAGATTTTCATTGGTGGAATTTCAAAGACTCTTTCTTCTGAAATGGTAATGTGGACAAGGAAATTTTATTCTGTTTGTGAGCACTTTCTAAAGAGATGGGATTCTGATGTCTCTTTCTAGTTGAACCCGCTCTTCTTCCTCTACTATTCTCTCTCACTCTGAGCTTCTTGCATTCTGTCCTTGGTATCTTTTTGTTTCATTCTCTACTCCAATTATTATCATAATAGATTTTACACTTTCTTGTGTGTTTTATAGATTAAGGAGATTTCTAGCGTTTTCGGACCTCTGAAGGCATACCATTATGAGAAAAGTGATGATCTCAATGGCCCATGTGCTATTGTAGAGGTAATGGATGATGGTTGTGATCTTGCTTAACGATTTTCTTCAAAAGGTTGCATTTCTGTTTTGTTCCCAGGGCACGGCCATTCTACTATTGCGTCATACTCACGCATATTTGATGTTACCGTCCATTCTTTATTTTTGAATTTTCTTTTTTTTTTTAAAAAAAAAAGTTTTCCCCTCTTTTAATTTGGAGTGTCTGAGAAGTAATATAATTTACTTACCTCAGTATGCAGATCAATCCGTTGCTTCCAAAGCTTGTGCTAGCCTGAATGGTATGAAGTTAGGGGGCCAGGTCTTGACTGTAGTTCAGATAATTTCAAATGAATCTCCCTTGGAAAATGATGGAAATCCACCATTTTTTGTGCTCCCTGAGCTGGCCAAATCACTGCTCGATACACCTACTCAAGTTTTAAAGCTTAAAAATGTGGTAGGATTCTTGTTGTTTGGACATAAATTTAGTAATTAGGTGAATTTTTTGTGATTTATTTCTGCTTATGTTATGTAAAATGTTGTGTCAAATTTTAATTGCAATTGTTCTAAACTGCTAATACTGTGTTCCATTATTCTCTTTGAAATATGAATTAGTTCGATCTGGAGACCCTTCCATCACTGTCTAGTACCGAAATCGAGGAAGTACTGGATGATGTACGCCTAGAGTGTGCAAGGTTTGAGAATAAAATCATACATCATTTTAATTTACCCTGAAATAGTTAAAACATGAGAAGTATACATGCTGATCTCTCTGTTTTGCAGGTTTGGCAATGTTAAATCTGTTAACTTTGTCCAGAATGGGCCAATTTACAGCTCTACTTCAGAAGCATGTGAAACGAATGGGGGCATGGACTCTGCTGGATCTCGAAAGAAATTTGAGAATGATGAAGCAAATGCTGAAGGAGACAGAATCAAAGATGCTATGCAATCTGAACCTATAGAAGATGACGACATTGAGGATGGTAGACCCATGGAAGGCAATGATGTCGAGGATGATAAACCCATTGAAGAGAATGATGATAAACCTGTGGAAGGCAACGATGTTGAGGATGGTAAACCTGTTGAAGCTGATGATGTTGAGGATGGTAAACCTGTTGAAGGCAACGTTGAGGATGGTGAACCCGTTGAAGGTGGTGATGTTGAGGATTATAAACATGTTGATGGCAATGATGTTAAGGATGACAGACATGTGGAAATCAAGAATGATGAAGATGATGAAACTTCATATGATTTTATGGCAGATGAGTCACGTCCTGTAGGTCAGTTTGATAGTAGCATGGCCGCTGGAAACTCATTTGGAGATGGTGCATCAGAGTCCCAGGAAGACACCTGGAAAGCCTTGAAAGATGATTCAGGCGAAGTGCCTATCAAACAAGAGTGGAACGTGGATGAAGTCGATCGAGAGCAGAAGGAAGCTTTCGTGGATGGTCGTGCAATAGAATCAGATGGAATTGGCATGGTAGAGCACAAGGAGCCGGATTGTGAACCCAGCAGCATTTTTGAACCAGGCGCTGTTTTGGTAGAGTTTGGAAGAATAGAAGCTTCGTGTGCAGCCGCACATTGTTTGCATGGACGTCTGTTCGATCAGCGCACTGTGACTGTGGAATACATTCCTCTTGATGTCTACCGCTCCCGATTTCCGAAATGAAATTGTTGACTGTGAAACTAAGTAGATTAAAGCTAAGTGTAGTAAAGAGAATTTGGCGGATGAGAAAATTGGCAGCCCCTGCAGGGCAATACGACTCATTCAAATTGCTGTGGACGTTCCTCATGTTAGCTTTTGAATCATATAACATGTGGTAAGTAGTTAGGTTCCAAACATGCCTGTAAATGTTAAAACCTAATCTAGTTACTGGATCTGGCACTTGTATGGGATCAGCCTGATCCAAACAAAAGAAATCACACCATTTCGAACCACTGATAGCCCTTCGTTCTGACAGATTCGTTATTATCACGCCCTCACACGTTCATCAGTTGTAACATTTTATCAGGTTTTGTACAACTTGTAAATTACTCTCGAGAGCTGGAGATAAATATCTCGGTTGTCTATTGCTTTAGGTTTTGTTTGCTTCAATTTTTCATTCACATCTGGAATCTTCTATTATTTTCACAGGCTAGAGATAGGCAGACATGAACCACAGACATCCATCACAAGGCAACTTCTTATTGACTTATCAATTTTAACTAAGTTGATTTAAAATATATTTTATTGTTTCATTATATAATTGTAATTTTAATAATTATAATCATATTTATCAATTAACTAATTAATTAATGTATTAAAAAACTAAATTTCTAATATATCCGAATAATTTTATTAGTTTTTTCTATGATTTATCTCATGTGAAAAATATTAATTAGGTTAGAAATCATTATATAAATTTATTAATCAATTAACATAATTACGATACATATTAATTTTCATTAAATTTAAAAATTAAAATTTTAAATAATATGATTATAATTTTTATGTACCATATACCTACTTTTATATTTATATATACTAAATTTAACACTTATTGATAACTTGCATTATCAATATGTTTCTTCATTCCTAAGTAACTATTTTAACCATACTTTCATTCATTCTCAGCAGTTTTAACATCATCTTATATAGTAATTTGCATATATTAGAACCATACTCTACATAGCATGCATCATTCATATACTTAGATCATATTCATCCTTATTCATGCATAATTTGTATAGTTTCTATAGGATAGTTTACTTTACTTTAAAGTTAGCTTAATGTAATTAGAATTAGTTGTTTTGAGTAAGTTTTCTAGGTGCCATTCTATACCTACTTATTAGCTTTTAGTCCTAGAAGCTTATTTTCTCCTTATAATTTTGTTTTGATATAGTTTTTTAGGATATTTCTAAATCACACGAGTCCTACACGACTCGTGTATGACCTACATGGCTCGTGTAGGTCTCGTTCTCCCCTTAAGTACCTTTTCCTTAATTTCCATGAGTCATACACGACTCGTGGACATCATACACGAGTCGTGTATGACTCGCCAGCCTTCGTTAGTTCCATATTTCGCTACCCCCAAGTTGTACACGAGTCATGGACATCCCACATGACTCGTGGAAGACTCAGACCTCTACCTTACTCCCTCCTCTCCATTCCCACGAGCCTTACACGACTCGTGTGCACCTTACACGACTCGTATAAGGTATTTTAGGTCATTTTTCCACCTCTTTCATTGACCGTTAGATCAGAAAATGAAGGGTTAAGATTAGAGGGGCAGTTCTGAAGGGAATTAAATGTGGGTTGAGTGTGGAAACCAGCATTTAGTTACTTTGAGAGAGAAAATTAGGTTTTAGAAAGGGGAGAAGAGAAGAACTAAGGGGGATACGATTTAGCTTTCTAACTGGTTTTTATTGATCCTGATTTGCAGCAGTTGAGTTATCAAAAGATTGAAGAAGCTTTCCAAGCATCTGGATTAGGCAAACCGGAAGGTCT
>CANYBF011131301.1:0-16334 GCA_948192965.1 Dalechampia spathulata
TTTTATCATTTATTCCTCTACAAATCCCACTTACTCATATTTTATTATTTTCCATCCACTAACAATTCCATTAAACCAAACATATTCTTTATGTTTCCAATAACATTCCATTAACTTATTTTAATCATACTTTTAATCCCACTATCTTAATATTCCAAATTCCACTACCTCAATATTCCAAATTCCACTTACCAATAATTCAAATAATTAATATCTTAATTATTTACTTAATATTTATTTTTCACCAAATTCATTAATTAATCATAAACAACTTAAACACATTAATTCTCACCAAAAATTAATCAAACTCATGTTTTTATCATTTTCTTCATATGAACATACCAAGAACATCTTATGAATATTCATCCAAAATTCATAAAAAATTCATATTTTTCACTTAACTTAAACATTCATCTTAAGCTTAAATCTTCCATTTTAATCCATTTTCCTTAATCATCTTTTAATTTTTTTATCATCCTTTATTATTTTCACTTCAATTAATTCATCCTTATCAAAAATCATCATCACACACACACCCACTCAACACACCCATTTTATTCATGATTTATTACAAACCTAATCATCTAATATACAAAATAATCAACTTAAAATCATAGATTTAGCATCAATTCAATTCGGCCAACTAGTATTTTAAGTATAATCAATTCGGCCATCTATTAAATATCACCATAAAATCACAAACCATCCATATTCATCATTTATCTAAACTTACTAACACTTACCAATCACAAACCAACTCAAATCAAACTAGATCTTTGCATTTTTGCCCTTTCCAAGCTAAGATCAACACTCAAGAAGTTGCTGATTTTTTTGATCCGAAGCTCCAACTTGAACATCAAAAAAGGAATGATTTGTTCTGTCACACCCCGACCCAAGATCCGAGGGATGACGACATGATCCCGTAGCATAACCATCGCTCACCCGTCTCAGGAAAACAATAATTATACTACAAGGGATTTTAACCTTCTAACGCTCGTATAAGAAATCCAAATAAAAAGAGATATATAAATCAAAACTAAACTCTGGATATAAATACATGGATTCTTATACAATACATTTAGTCTACTGCCAATCCTAATACAAAAAGGAGCTATGCACAAATATACAACACTGCAAGAGTCCGTCCAGAAGTCCAAGACACAAACCAGCTGCTGTACTTCTAACCCCGCTGCTCTCCCTCTGAACTCAGACCTACGTTCATCAAATGACAAACGCTGAGAATAATCTCAGTGGTGCTAGGAACACATAAAACAGATACCAATCACAGGCATCGCATCCATACATCATGCAACTGAACTTACGGCACACGGCCATACAACAGGCACACAGTCCCATACATACAGCATATAGCCCAAACATCAATAACACCAGCAATACTGGCCAACACTGCTTATCACACAAGCATGCCTAATCCACAATCAATCGTAATATGCACTCTCCCTCAATCAGTATTTTGGGAGTATCGCTTACCCCTTCACTATATTGATCCATACCGGCACTTCTCGCACCTGTAGGGCAGTACTCTGGGAGTATCGCTTACCCCTTCACTATATTGATCAATACCGGCACTTCTCGCACCTGTAGGGCAGTACTCCTTTCATATCAATTGGTACATCTTGTACCGTTCATATCGCCACCCTTATTTTGCCCCCTCACATGAGATGTTATGCAATCAATCAATATGCATTCACATGCCAAATAACAATCCTACAAGGCAAACATCCAATAATCACACGGCTCATCCCTTCCCGGAACTCATAGCCACAAGTACGTTCCTTCTCAGAACCAACAACCACAATCACAATCATAATCATAGGGAATTCAATCCCCAAGCATCGGTTCTAGGCTTACAGAGCCACAGAATGACTAAAACAAGCATAAACGATAAACATCTAGCCAAAACGATAAACTTCTAACACAAACTAGCACAAACCTGAAAAGAGAAGACTGCTAACTCTCGCCCTCGATCACGTCGCTAACCAGCTCTAGCCTTAACTTCAAGCTCTCGCCCTATCTCGGTGCTTAGAAGCTCCCCTCTGGTAAGTTCTTAGGGTTTAGGGACGTTTTTAAGAAATAACCTAAGGAAAAGGGCTGAGTTTAGGCTGTTAAAAAGCCTAACTTAAGTTGCGTACGCCTGTACCAGTCTTGGTACGCCCGTACGAAACTAAAAACCCTGACAAACCCAACTCCTACGAGCTGCGGTACGGCCGTACCATCCATTCGGTACGCCCGTACGGCCACCACTCACCTGACAAACCTGAATTCCTGCGAGTTGACGTACGCCCGTACAACCCCTTGGTATGCCCGTATGCCATGCAGGAGCCCTAGCCTCCTCAGCTGCCCTGTTTGGTACGACCGTACGAAGCCCCCGTACGCCCGTACCACTACCCAAACACCTCTTCTTACGCTCAAATGCACTCCCCAGCCACCTGAAATACCTTCTACACAACCCCAACATGCATGCCATCATGCATACACCCAATACAGATACAAATACACATCAAATACGTCATCACGATGCATACACAAGCATACAGACATTGCACATATGCAAGCAATCATGTATACATCACGTATACGTCCAAACAATCATGCATCCAAGTACTAAAACTCCTAGGGGGTCAAACGCGTATGTAACATGTTCAACCTTAAAATGGAAGCAAAACAAGAGTATACTCAACAAAGAAGGTTCGATCAACATGTATATGAAGAAAAACAAATAGTATTTTGATCAAACCTTTTAGTATACCCATGAACTTAGCGAGTACTTGAAGGATCAAAGTAAATAAGTGAAGAAAAGCTTGCGGTTTGAATGCTCCAAAGGAAATACTATTCGGCCTCTTAATGAAAAAGGAGAAAATGAAGACTTCTTTGCTTGTTTATGATCTTAACATGTAGTAGTTTGATAGAATATGAAGTTTTAGTAGTCAAGATGAAGGTTTAATGAAGTATTTAGGTTTTCTTTTCAAGAACAAATGAAGAACAAAGCGGAAAATGAAGTAAGAAGGAGGAGGAAGCATAGAATGGTTTGGCCAAGATGAAAATGAAGGTGTAAGATGACCAAATGAAGACCTAATTTCGTTTAAGGCATTGTTGAATTTGTAATAAGAAACTTTGCTATGCATACCATCTAATTTCTTAAATATGGTGACTTTTTCAAATTGTAGTATAACTGTATAGGAAACAACTTTATGTTGAAACTTATTAGTGTCAATGTAGAAGTTGTTGATTTCATATTTGTCACAAAATGCAATCAATTTTAAAAAAAATACTTATGCTCATAATACATATATGACAATAAAAATAAAACGATGTAGAAATGATAAAACTTAAAAAATTCAAAAATAATTCAAAAAATATTGAGTGTTTATTTGTTGTATATTACATGCAAAGTTTTGTTATCTACTACATATATCATTTGAATTTCAACAAATTAATCATTTTACACTCTTGTCAAATACAAACTACTATAACATATACATCTTATATGCTAATAATATAATTTGATGTTAAAAAGCAATTTAAGCTCAATGTATACATATAACACTTTTTTAAAATAAAAATATTTTGATTAATATTATTAATAATAAAGTAATTAAAAATTTCTTTGTAATATAATTGAGATAATTCCATGATTTATCTTTGAATTAAATAGAAAGTCAAAGATTTTCATATTACTTTATCTAAAAATAATCACTCAACTTTACCACAAGTAATTAGTACTCTTACTTTGTATAAATAATATAAATAATGAGAGTAGTAGTAGTAGAAGTAGAAGAGTAGTAGTAATAGTAGTACAAATAAATTTTTGACAAATACTTATTTTTTATTATATTATATTACAATATATATATACACACACATACTTTTTATCAGATAATCAAATTATTTTTAGTGGTAGATATAGTAAGAAAGTAACATATTTAATACCTATTCATTAACCAAAATGCAATCTAGGTTTTGTAGTTTGCCTGATGAAACATTATGGGTTTTCCACAAATGCTTGACTTTGACTCTAATAATATTAGATGATTCTAATGATGTTAACCATCTTAAAGGTGGGATATCTATTTCTTCTACTGAGGTTACAAATCAAAACAAAAGAATGAGAAAACTAATAAAACATAAGATTAGTATAATAAAAATAAAAAATAATAAAACAAACATTGTAACTATGCACAATTGACAATAGTTTAAGAAAATATTTATATTAAGTAGTATTATAAGGCAATATACCTATATGGTAAATAATGCAAAACTTCTTTATATACAATATTTTTCATATGATTTTTATGTTTATTTATTGAATTTTGAATATATATTTTCAATCTTTTAGGAGATATTACTCTTGATAGAGCAACATAAAGCTAATCGTACGAAAAACATGATTTTCAAGAAAAATACCAACCTTTTCTAAAAATTGTCCTTGACATTTATTCTTTATCATTGCATAACATAACTTTACTAGAAATTGATTTTTTTTTAGAATAAAAGACAATTTTAATTCATGTATGGTTATTTTAATATGTGGTATAAAGATTTTGTCTATTATTTATGTCAGTGATTATTTTCCTTCAATAACTTTATTAGCTAGTTATGTTATAATCAATCTAGTGCCATTACATAAACCAAAAGCTTGATTAATATTTCATTAAAGGATAATTGAAAGTCTTGACTTTAATGTTAATGTATGGGGAAACAAACATTGAAGTTCAATGTATTTAAAAATTCCATTAAATATAATAAATTAATTTTGATAAATTTTCACAAGAAGATCATATTGAATCATAACTATGATATGTTTTAAAAGATGTAGGAACTAATAATAGTGTAGTCAAATTAGGTGCAACAATTGGCTCTTTGTTTTAAATATTGCAAATCTTGTAAATGTTGTTCAAAATTACAATAAATTAGTAGCACAATATCATCAATAGGATTAGAAATGTCCAATAATAAATTCTTCTAGTATTTTAATCTAAGTCACATCATCATCATTTTCTTGATCTTTAATACCATTAACAATATCATCATGGACATTTAAGATCCATTTTGAGAAATTATTAATTTTTTTTTTACATCTTCATCAATACAACTTGAGTTTAGTCTCTTGTTTTGTTTGAGAGTAAATAATTAACAATATTTCTAAAGATAAGAGTCAGTAATGATCGAATTAATGATATCATTCTTGTTACTTAGAATTTATCTAAAATTACCACCTAAAATAATTGATACCACCAAATGGTTTGTCATCATTGTTAAAAATATTCTTTAAAGATTTATCTAAAGCTTCAAACAACATTTATCATTCATGCGAGCTTCTTTCTAAAGAATATGAGAAGTTTTATCAATTAGTTTTTCCAGTTGAGTGCCTTTTTTATTTGACAGATAGATTATTTATCAACTAATAAATGAATTTTAAATCTTGAATGTGCAGTTCTACCTCCAAGCAATAATAATAATATTATTCTTGATGATGCAACAATAATAACTACTTTACTCCCAAATCTTATTTTATTGATTATTATTTTCCATAAATATGTTTTACTATATTTTTAGATTTGATTCATTAATTAGAACAACATTCTATTAAGTTTTAATTATTTTAATAAAATTTAAAAATATTTTAATTCATGTTTCTCATAATATAAGAATTTACCAATAATTATATATCTTCATTTTCATAATATCTTTTGTTTCATACTTTTTTAAAATTTTCATATTTTTTCATTATTCATCATATAAATAATCCAAAATTTAGAAATTCATTAAATAAAAGTAAAATGATTTTGAGTTATATTTTTTTCTTAATTTTACTAAAAATTATCAACTTTTTATATTATTTTTTAATCATAAAAAGTACATATTAAAATTACCATTAAAATAGTATTAATGAAATTAACTTATATACAAGTTAAAATTATTAAATCATTAATAAAAAATTGTAATCATTTCTTAAATGATGATAATTATACCTCAAGTTCCTTTTAAGCCGAAGACAAAGCACTTATCCCCATGCCCTTGAATAGATGGATTTGGAATTTTCACAGAACTATTTAAAAAATAAGAATCCATAAAAATGGTGAATTTATGAAAATGTTTATAAGAATAACATGCAAATATGATTTATGAAATTCAATACATAAATTTGTAAAGAACAGTAATACATAAATTTTTAAAGAACAGTAATCCAATATTTTCTTGTGAATTTTATACTGTTTAAAACATATTCTGTTAGATTTGGATCATAAAATTGAATTGAAAATCTAGTTCCAATGGCAGAACATGACAGAAACGAGTGTATTTATTGGCATCAACTGAGCAGAATAAGGAAACAAATTCAATAACGAACACGCAGCAATAAAGATTAGATGGAAAATTCCAAACGAGGGGGTTGGGGGAGATACAGAAATGTACCAGAGACGATTTAATTTCCGACCAGAGCATCCTTTACAGCCACCATTACCGACAAGTGGAATATCCCGTTGCCATCTGATCTACCAAGCTAGTGGTTCGGACCATTACTAATTTACAAACCCTAATATCTTCATGTGTGAATGTTGAGAAAGGGACTAGAAATGAATGTGTTAGCAAGGACAATTAGTGATCAATACCGGCTCATGCTTTCTGCAATTGGCTTCTGAATATCACCTTCACAAAACTTCCATGATCCGTCTTCTTGCCTTTTAAGAACATAACGAATTTTATAGATGCTGCATGGTCAAGTCACAAGTTTAGTAATAGCGATCAGAAAGAGTTCAATTGAACAATAATGATTTCCAATCTAATACCACACTGGTTTAACCAATTCAGTCAGTGTAACCAAGAAGGAATAATAGATGATTTAAAAACACTGCAGACATGCAAAGAGTTCTAGTAACATCCTGATAGATTTTTAGCAGGCTGGATTCAACTTCAGTAAAACATACATAAAATGTCGATTACGAGAGACTTTCAAGTATGAAGAGAAATTTATCCTGTTCAAATCAGCAGGATGATAAAAGATAAAAGAGGAAAACGCAAAAGAAGTCAATGTGGTTGCCAAATACCAGCAAACTTGAGAGGTTAACATAAGGAAAATGCTATTTGACAACATGTAACTGGTGGCAGTGGGTGTCACAGTGAAGAATGGATAACACATACAAAAAAGAAAACAAATGTGTATTAGACTTGAAGGGTTATAAAATTTGAAGTTCTATTTCTTGGTTCAATAAGTTTTAACAAGCTATTGTTGGAGGTTCTGCAAGTCCAAGTTTTCTTGGTTTTAGCACCTATCATCCCTTGCTTTGATCAGTTCCTCTACGCTGAAGATGGTGTTCTTAAATGCACAATATTAGCTTACCTATAGTAGTTTGGGTTCTTATGTTCAGATTCATCAAGAAGTTCAGCTGCTTCCTCAAGGAGAACTTCCATCTCCGCCACTTCTACACCATATCCGTCTAATAAAATGTCAGCTTGCAACACGGACAGTTTCAGCAAAACGAATCTCCAATAACAAGGCCTGGCTTTTGCTGCATTGGACAAAGCTTGCCACTGTGACTCGGAAACAGAAAAGTTAATGATCTTGCATCAGTTTGAAAATCAGGAAGAAATTGAAATTAATAATATGCTGGTATATTTCACTATCATGTCATCATTGAAAGTGGAGGCTGAACTGAAGGTTTAGAATTTGATGAAGGGAAAAGTACAAGGAAATATCCTACAGTATCATTCATTTTCACACAAGGGCATGTAATTTACATGATTATTAGGAGCCCATGGCTTTATTACTACTACATTTTTACATCCTCTCACAAATATCATTATATTTGTATTATTAATGTTTAAATAATCTATAATAGTGAAATCATTTGTTAAATGATTTAAGATATAACTAATTATATTGACTCACAATAAATAAAATTAATGTATCTTTTCAATTTTATTACAAATAAATTAAAATACTTTTTGTAGTAAATTTACAATAATTTTTGGAGTAGCTCAATGACTAGTTTAATAGTTCATGACTTGCGAAATAAGTTTAGTTTTTAAATTAGTATTATCAAAGTACACAAATATAAAAAATCCCATTGCATGAAAATGTACAAAAAGAAGAAACCACAAGGCGATAAATATCAAAAAAGAAAAACGGATACCCCTAAATGAAAATGAGACATACTAGAAAGTAAATTTTTGTACTTTATCCCTTTGATAAATAATGAAAGTATTAGAACCTCATCCAATAACACTGAATAAATATCGCAAGAACTTAACATAATTTCATCCATGACATTTCACAAATGTTGATAGATTTCGTATTTTAAAATTTCCATCTTATTTGACGTTCAAACAGTTTTTGGAAAAAGAAAAAAATATTTAGTTTGAACGCCTGCATTCTCAAGATACAATAAACGCATTCAGCCACATCTCAAGTATGAACTATGAATTGGAACGTTCCTACTCCAGGAAAATTAATTGCATATATACATCTAAACAGCATGTCTCAGAATTGGCAGCTTATCGTTATGAGACCACCATTAAAGTTGCTTCTAAAGCCACTTGATCACACAAAATCATGAGACAACACAGATGCCAAAATGATATTAAAACAATTCATATACTTTACCTGAGTCAGCATCGATTCATCAAGGATTTCAAAGAGGCTATCTACATGGTGATTGGGCCCCAATGCTTCAGCTTTAACTGCTTGCCATTGCTTCACGAGCGCTTCAGCTTCTTTGACAGGCATCTGCTTTCTAGACACTGTTGGCATACAAGATGATAGATTAGCAGCAAGGCCCATTTTCAGTTTTCTAGGATCTGATCGTTTCAGGAACTGTATTTTGACAATTGACAACAACTTCTCAATCCTGCTTGCAATGCTGCTTTCCCTCATGTAAGTGGACCCGGGATTGCAATTAAGAGAGGGATCTGTTCTGCAAATAACGGAACTGTTGTTCTTCATAGGTATACCGGAGGCCAATTCAGAAGTAGTCCTTGTCCTTCTTAAATTCAAACCATACAGCTTAAAGGTGAAAAACACAATACAACCCAGCAACGAAACAACTGTGATCTTTCCAATCACATCAGTACTGAATGACCAACTTTTCCAACCTCTACTGGGATTTGCACCAAGATTCCTTTTCAATTGAACAGATGGTTCACTAGCATTGCCTCCAGTATCATTATTCCCTAATATTAGAGAGTTTCGCAAATCAGTTGGAGTCAACTGCTTCACAGCAGATTCAAGATGTTGTGTTAAGTTCATATTTGAAAGAGATTCTCCATGGTCCATTCGATTAAGAGCAATATCAGGCACTGGTCTCTTGTCTAGAGCAGGAATGCTTTGTGAATATACTTTATTTCTCTTGCTTCCCATGTTTCTTTTTTCATTGCCAAAATATTTGACCTGTTGAAACATGTTCTTTTTTAAGTCCTAAACCCAGGGTTTATTTTTTGCTCATAATTCATAATCATGTCTCACCAGAGCTGGGGAACAATCTCTAGTATCTGGGAAGGCGGCAAGCACAGCATCCTTCAGCCATGTTTCCTGGTAAAGTTCAGCATGCACTCTGACATGAGAAAGTACTGAAATTTCAACAACCATCACGTAATTCATCAAACTATTACAGTCTTGAAGGTGCAAATGTCAACATGATTCCATAGGCAACTTCTTTTGTATTATTTTATCTTTTTTTTTTTTTTGTCATAACCATGTAAAGACAACAGAGAAACTGATAAAAATAGGAAAGAGAAGATGACACAACTTGATAGCAGGATTCTCACATAGCAGCCTTTATGTGGCATAGTTCAAAAAAAAAACTTTTATGTGGCACTATAGGGGCTTTATACAATGCCCCGAGTAGATAGGTTACGCAAAGACCACCACCTAAAGTCCATTCCATAGAGATGCATCTTCAGACTGTAAGGGTTTTGTATACCATGGTAGATTACCATTAAGTATGCAAGTTGGAGAAGAAATAGATGTTTCATAATACCTAGAACTTTCACATCTAGTAAATGCAGTGTTGTTGAGAGCGATGGGTGCTTTATAGGCAAGAAATTATAAGGCCTCGTTTGGTTGGATGCATTGTAATCAAATATGTAAAATAATCAATTAAGTAATGTAATGAAAAGAATTTTTCACTACTTTCCATTGCATTACATTGTTTGGAAAATAATATGATGTATTTTTATCATAAATAAAATGCTATCTTTTAATTGACAATGAGTTCCATGTCAAATGAAAAAGAAGTGGGTGAGCTTGAATGCATGAGTGGTCTTAAATGCTTGAATGAATTATAATAAAAAATACATTGTGTTTTAAATGTATTCATTAATCTCTTCTATAATGTATTAATGATTACTTAGGTATTCAACATTATATTAATATTATGTAACCACATAAAATAATCAAATATGTACTATAATCACGATCACATTACGTAGGTTAATACGTCCAATCAAACGAGACCTAAAATCACTTGAGGTGCTAGGCACTAATCCAAGCGCTTGTGTAAGCGAAGTGAAGCACCAAATTTTCTAAAAGAATTTATATTTATATATTATAAAAAAGAAAGTTCAATAGCTCATACAATACGAAACCAGTAATTTTAATATTAAAATCTAACTTTTTCCAATTTAATTCCATAACATAAACCTTTCAAAAAATGAACTGAGTACAACATAAACAAAAAGGAGGAGCTTTTTCCTGAGATAGAAGAAAACATGGGTGAGTTTTTGAAGGAACATGGTATTAAGCAGATAGTACCATTCTTCTTCCAACTACAAGAAACCTCATTCTTCTTCTAACTTCAAGAAAACTCAGTACATGAATAGCATTGAGCTTATAAGATTAACAAAAATGAACAATTTGATAGAGACTAAAGGTTTGCGGGGAGTAACTAGATATTTTGAGGGATTGAAATAAGTGGTCCAAGCCAAGAAAGATTCAGATCTAGACTCTAATATTGGTGCTTTAACTAAATGGGTAATGATAAAAGATTGACAAAGTATAATACTGTAGTGGAATGAAATGCATCCAATTGCAACAAGTGCAATTCTATAATGGCATGACATGCATCTGATTGCAACAACAGGCAAGGAATTTATCAGCATACAACCTAAGGCTTCGATATTTATATCTCCACTAAAAGCTGCTTCAAATCCATGATTTAATGGACAATAAGAAAGTCCAACATATAAGAAACACATACCAATGATGGTTTTGCACCAGAGCCATCTTTTATCTCCTTCCCTGGAAGTAAACTACGTGAAGCAGGATTTGAGTGTAATTCTAGCTGATGAAGCTTTTCAACAGCATCAGCCTCATCACCCTGAAAATCAAGAGGTTTCCCTTAGTTTTTCATCTGAAGAAAAACTAAACAAACTGAAATGAGGCTAGAAAAAAAATATATGCACCAGCCTGCTACAAGACCAAGTTACTAATTTTGATGCTACTAAGCATGTAGGAAACAGAAATCAAAGCATACCTCGCCAAGAAGAAATGAGCAGAAAGCTTCTTCAAATTTTAAATCCATACCCTCTGAGGTCATCAAACATTCACATATGGTTTTTGCTCTTTTGATCTACACAGCATCAGCAGGGTCAAAACACAAACATCTTTATAAAATCTGACTCTATACATGATAAACTTGAATCCAGAACAAAGGAGAGTAAAGTCTTCAATTTATACCAACTCTGGTAACTTGCTTGAAAAGCCAACAGCAATATGAGCTATTAGTGCCACATAAAAACAGTTGAAGTCAATAACAATCCTTTGGTTTTGTGATTCAAGAGATTTCTTATTCTTCCGCGAGAGAGCTAAGTCCCCCCAGGGAATAAGGTCAACTATTTCTTTAGCCATGAGCCTATTCAGAGCTTGGATGAAAAAACATGGCCAATCCTGAACTCTGCAAGAAGTTTCCACATCAAGGCCCTGTCTAAGCAACTCACGCAAGGCTGCAATTGCACCTTGTCTCCGTTCAGCATTTTCTAGAGACTGAGGCATGCCTAATAATTCCAATGTGCAAGCAGGTGCAAGTTCCTCTAGGGATTCCTCAATCTGAAAACGAATTACTACTTAAAAAGTACAGCATACAGTTTGGAGTAAACAAAAACCATAAAAGACAAGGAAATAGAGTTTTGTGATGTCCATCTTGTTTATATAATTTCATGAAACTAAAAGGCAGTCATTAAATTGTCATCCTCTCAAAAAACATAAGCCTCCGAGAACTTATGTGCTCAACTTCATGAACATGAGCATCAGAAAATTTAGATGCTTTCAAACATGAGTTGACGACATCCATATTTGGCACAATAAATTCAATATGCATAAACAAATCAAATGTGTCACATCCAGAAGGACTACACAACTACAGATTCAACATTACCTCGGACAGCAATGCCATCTTTCCCAGAGAACTTTTACTCCTGAGAAGACACTGAGCCCGAGCAAGAGCTTCAAACCCATGGGATACTTTATTCTTCTCAAAACCAATCTTTGCAATTGCACACTTCAAGAAAGCACCTAGGATAAGAAAAGGAGGAATAACAGGGCTGCTAGTATGATTTGTTTCATTTTCCTCACCGTGTGACTAGTTTCTCTTACCTCAGCTAAAGCCATAGCTAGTAGTATATCATGAACAAATGGCTTAGAATCAGGATGTCGGAGAGCTTCTCTGCCAATGTCCAAGACTAGCTTGTCTTCTCCAGCCTAAAACAGGTAAATATACATAGTATTAAATTTATGTTCTACAATAGAGTCCATGAAAGTTGTACAGTTCTTTGTAAAATCATGAATAGCTGGAAAAGAACTTCGAAATGGTGAAAAAAAAAAGGAATAAATGATAATAAAAAGATAATAATGTGATGCCAGAGGTGATGAAAGGAAACAATCAGACGCAGAAGCAAAATTAAAACAATGGCAACTCTTTATCTTTTTGTTTATAATAATTATTTTACATAAGATTGAAAAAAGCTGAATTATTAAACAAACTAAATTATTATTTTACTTTTTTTTCAAATTCAGTCCTGTAAAATATCAATATGTAAGCATAAATAATTTGACAAAAAGAATCAATTTAGTTGACTTTGATTCCATTTTTATACTTTTCAAACAATATTTAATAAGTTCTTACTAGCTATAGTATTCAAAGTAATTCCTCTGGCATAAGAGTTGGAGAGTTATACATACCTCTTGAAGTAAGCAAAGGGCAGCAGGCAACCAAGGCCATGCAATTCGAAGAGAGGATTTAGGTGGGATCTTATCTCTCACATTCCCAGCATGTTCAGGTTCAAAAAGAAGCTTGTCTCTCACATCCATCAGTAGATTCTGCAAATCAAAAACATTATTGCAAAGAATATAGAATGGTGCCAGTTATACAAGCACTTCCATACCAACTTAATATTATTATATTTCTGAAGTAGTATGAGAACATTGGAGGTACCAACTTGTCATAAGACTAATGAGACAAGAATATTGGTGTCTAATTATTTCTAAATTAGACAATAACCAAATATTTTTTAAAATAATAGTGGCAAATAAAACACAGTCGTTCATGCAGCAAAAATGAGTTGGTATAGACCAACTCTACTCAGCTCAATAAACCCAAGTTACTGAGTTGATATAAAATAAATAGCATGACATGTATATGTAGAAAACAAACACCGGGAAAATACAATTCCAGTTTCATTTATGTCACCTGGCGAGATACAACAGCATCCACGGTATAACCTTCTTCAATTTCTCCACTTTTTAATTGCATAACTGATTTAACTATCTCATCTTTCTCCGCTTCATTACCAACACCAATAAGCTGCGTATTTTCAAATTCCAAGCAATTTAACAACAACAACAATAATAATTACAATAAACAATGCATCTTTTTTACAGAAAATGAATTAACACGTAAATTTATGCATCAATGTAGCATTATCTATAAAGAAAATTCAGTGACCTGGTAACAAGTGACGGGAATTTCGACGGTGGCGGTGGCAGTGGCAGTGACGGTAGGAGCGCGATTCCGATCGGGAACATGATTGTGGGGAATGCGAGTTCCAACGGTGTTGTTAACAACGGATCGGGTGATGGTGACACGTCTCTTAACGAAAACCCTAGAAATTGAAAGGGAAAGGAGAAGAGAAACGGAGAATTTGGTATTGCAAAATCGAAAAGGAAAAGAAGAAGAAAATTGGTGATAATTTAGAGGCAAAGAACAACCAGGATGAACTGCCATTAGGTTATTGGGGCGAGACAATGCCATCGCCAGTTTATCACATCATCATCTGATCACAAACTCACACTCCACTCCACTCCATCTCCATGATCGGTTCGGCATGTAAATGAAAAACAGTAATTTTATTTCATTTGACTGGGTTTAATTTACAGTAAAAAAGACAATCCGTAAAGGCAGTTTAAAAATACATAAATAGCTCTCTTCTTATAAACTAAACTAGACAAAGTCTGAATAATATAAATAGATTTCAAACATTCATTAATTCGTGATTATTTGAATATCATCTTTTTGTTTTCTCATTTTAATAAAGTTTTATATCTCTAATTATTATTATTATTATACCGTCATTTATAATATAAATATTTTTCTTTATAGGAGCTTAAAATATCTAAATTCAAACTGATGAATTATTGAATATGGTTATAATTTATTAAATATTGTTGGGCTTAGACTAATTTAATTAATTAAAGTGCTATTTGAACAAATTGATTAAAATTAATATATTAATTAGCTCACTTAATTATAGGAAGTTGGAGTAATTAATTATGAAAAGGTCAAATAATTAATTAGTTAATTAATTATTAAAAACTTAGATAGTTAAGTTAGTTAATTAATTAATTCATGGATGAACTGCTATTAAACGATTCATTTGTTCTTAGACAAACGGGGTAGTTTTTTTCTTAATGTTCTCAGTAGAACATGGGCAGTTTTTTCTAGTAAATAATGGGTTAGTTTTCCTATTTTTCGACTTTGATACAAGGGGATCACAACACAAGAAGAGGATGAATTAACAATGAATCAAGACCAACAACAACACAACAAAATACGAGAATTTGTTCTATTTCAACGCTCTATTTATTCAATTCAAGCATTATTTCTTAAGCTTTGCTCTTAATCTAAGTACTGTCTTTTGTTTAATACAAACAATTTCCTCAAAGCTGTTCTTCATTTTCTTATTTATTTTTATTTATTTTCACATTTTCTTTAATATTCCTTAAGCTATTTTAATCGAGTTATTAGACACGTCCAAGCAAATTGTTCCAAGGAGCTTGGGAACTCACAATCACCCTGATGCATTATTGAGGTTTAACCTCTGGCATGCCTGTATTAATTATTTCCAAATTCATGTCAAACAATTTTGGCATATCCAGTGGGACCCGCGTGATTATGACCCTAAAAACTTGTAGTGCTTTAGGTAAAGAAATTATAGGATCTCAGGATTCGGAGGAGGTTCCTACTGCTGTAGGACTGGAAGACATTGTTCCACTCGAGGAACAAACTAAAAGACTTCTGTCCCCAAGAAGAGTTCACGAAGAAGTCTTGGGGGCACCAAAGTTACAAGAGAAGAATCCAGAAATTACTGCCACTAAAAATAAAGTGGATGTGGGCTCTGAAGAATTCATGGTAGAATTAAGGAAATCATTAAGTGAGACTTTGAAGGAGAGCATGGCTGTTATGGCCGCTTCCTTAGGAAAAGCCATTGTGGACAATTTGAAGAAGATGAGTACTAATGTGTATGAATTGCAAAAGGAGATTCAACCCTCAAAAGTTATGGATAATGTCATGCCTTTCCTGGGTGCAATATGCTCCCGTAGAATAGTTAACGATTTCCAGTAAATGGAAACCACTAAGTACTCTATAAGGGATATGTAATTTTTTTTAAATTTATTTTATTTCATGGATACGTCGATCTAAGTTTTTACGGAAGTATTAACCCCAGATAACACTCTTGCATTTACTGCCTTAACATTACTTGAAATTACTTAATCAATTTAATTAGAACTTTGATCTATTCCAAGTCCTTGCCTTTCAAGAGACCCCTACTGAATTAGTGTTTTGGAAATCCATGCTTGCCATCCATCTATTAACCTGCATCCATCAAATGACGAACGCTGAGTATATAACTCAGTGGTGCTTTAACATATAACATAAAAATATAATCATTCGTGTAAAATATATGAAACATGTCATGTAAACCATAACATCATCTTAATAGTATTATCATGTAATCATTTAGAGTATTACTTCTAAACATTTTCAATGTATATCAACATGTATTTCATTCTCTAGCATATTCAGGTCATAATTCATTTCATGTCC
>CANYBF011131352.1:0-11356 GCA_948192965.1 Dalechampia spathulata
AGGGTCCCCTAGGATGGCCGAAGTTGGCCCAGAATGGCCTAGAAAGCCCTAAATCAACTTGGATCGGCCAGAAGCTAACCCAAACTGACTCAGAAGCATTCCTAAATCGATCTGGATCAAGCCGGTCCAAAATGAGGGTGTGACAATATGTGGAAATTTTATGAGATAAAAATTAATATGTTGTGCATGCTCTCATTAATAAGGCCTAATGGATGTTTGTGTTATTCTTAATGTTGTTGCTTGATTATTGTGTTTTTAATTATTGAACATGTAATTAATCAATTATTTAATGTGTTGACTTGATAATGGAGCATTTTGAATGAATTATGATTTGATTTGGATGTGATTATATGTAATTCATGTTCATATGCTCATAGAAAATCCATTTATGGTATATTCAACCTTTTCAATATAATTCCTCATATTTTTCTATTAATTCAGGTATTTTAATGTTTTAAACACATTAAATCTTTTAAAAATAAAATTTTGTTAATTTTAGACATTAATAAGTATTTTATTTGAATTAAAACTCTTAAATAGAGCAATTCAAGCATGATAAGGAGTCTTACTATTTTTCTGCTTTTTGACTTTTGTTTTGAATTCTAAGTGATATCTTAATATTTAAAGTGTGATTGAATAATTAATATATTACTATTTGGATGATTATTTAATTTAATAAATAATTTATTCAAATAGAATTCAAAACTATATGTTTTCAAATGCAAGCCCAACAACTATTTTAAAAGGCAAAATTTATTTGAAATTTAAAATGAAAAAACCAAATTGACATTATAAGAAGATTATTCATTTAAGCATTTTGAATGTATGGATGGATGATGGCATGATGGGGATTATGGACTTAGCCCAACGTGATTGAGAATATACATCATGTTATACATTTTGGTAAATAGGGCCTGCAAGTCTTACCTTTTCTTTAAATTCTTTTATACTTCTCTTCTCACCTACTCCCCCCAAATGTAACTTGGGATTTCTACTATTGAAATTTGTAACTAGATTACATAGGCTGTGAAGAAGTTACAAAAGAAGGAAAAAGGAGTAAAAAATCAAGGTGTGACCAAAAGAGGAAACTCTAAGACCAAATTTGTAATAAAATAGTCTTATTTCAAATTTTTAGGGTTTGTAAAATCATGCATAACCTAGGTTTTGACCTTAGATTTAAAATTCCATAGTCATCATATTATAAATTGTGATAATAATGAATGTATGAGTTGTATGAGCATGCGATAGCATGCATGAGCGAGGACCATGCATGGTGCACCAAGCTAGAATAACAATCATATGGTAATTACTACCCAAGATATCCAATAGCGTCGATAACCCTCTCTCGAGGCGAAACCAATTAAATTTCACTCTAACCTTCAGAATTCCTTAGTCACAATCAAGGTCCTCCAATTAGGGAAACTATTAACCAATCATACAGGAATTAGGAGCATGTAGATCTCTTATACATATCGGCTTAACCAGAATGAATAAGCATTTCGTAAATCAACTCTCGCTGCAGATACAGAGCCTAATAAATTGTTTAGAAGCTAATCTTTAGGTTTGCCATCTCTTAATGTACAAACATTCTATAATCTAACTCTCATTGCAATCATAAAGTAGAGATTTCATTTCTAAACCCAATCTTTAAAATTAAACATTCATAGTAATGTTGAAACAAGCACAATTAGTTATCCCAACAAGGGATTTGAAAAATCAAATCCTAATTAAAGTACCTAGCCACTCATGGCTGAAGAAATACAAGAAGAAAATGTAAAGCACAGAGAAAACTATAAAATTAACTACAGGAACCCTAATTCCCTCACTTCTCCTCCTCTCTTTTTTGTAGATGGTGAATGGTCTCTTCTTAAATCCTTGAGAGGAGGTCATACCTTGCCCCATCTTGGATTTGTCTATTTCTTTGCCCATTACTCTCTCCATGATGTGGACTCCATTACCCATTAATGCTCTTTAAGATTTTTTGTTTTTGCTCTTCACATGGAATCCATTTTTACACTTTATCTTCTGTCAAGTTGTATTTCAATTTACCCAATAATTGTAAGTCCACGATCATGGATTTTTTCAGTAGGTTCTCGAGCAATTGCTTCATGACTTCCACGATCATGGACTTCAACTCCACGATGGTGGAAGATTCCAGTAGGTTCCTTTCTCCTTGGCTCCTCTGCCATGATCATAGCACTGAGCTCCACGATCGTTGAGTTATTCCTCCATGCACAAAAACTTCTTGTTTCTTCTTATTTGTCCTTCTAAAGCTACACACTTAACACACACATCAAATTTTACTAAAAACACAATAATTAAAGCAAGATGTAATGAAATCGATGCATAAACATAACCTAAAACTTCTAAAACATAATGCATGATGGCACATATCAACATCATCACACTGAAACTTTTGCTTGTCCTCAAGCAAAGACAACACACATACATAATAGAGAGTTGCAGAATACTCAAGCCATGGCAATTACATTTTAAAGAAGTGAACATCACTAACCCTCATCACCCGTCTTGTATAATCCCTTATAAACTTAGTGAACCACTAGGTAATAAGAAGCTAGAAATGTTTAACTTAGACAATTAAGCTTGAACATTCATATAGTTACACTAGTCAATACAACACAGTTTCATATTTGATGCCAAAACTTGAAATGTGAATGATCTAATTTGCTTTGTGTTTTTTAGGATCATAAGGTTTTTATTTGTTTTTATTTCTCTTTTTACTTTTTCTCACTTTTGATCAACTTTTATTTTAGCTCTTGTTCGAGAGGCAGGTCTTTCTTGTCGAATACCCCACGCATTTGGCGATGCTACCCAGTTACTTGACGTATTACCTTCACTCAAATGGCTACTAGCTCTGTTCTTGTCACCAAGGGCAGTTTCGAGCACCCCTGGTGACAACTAAAATAATTAGCTTTTTACCTTTTTGGCTTTTTGTTTTGCTTTTTATTTTCTTTCCTTAGTCATTTCCCCACTTATTCACATTTTAAATCATCACATTCGTATTTAACCATGTTCCAATGAGTTATGCTCTATTTCCTAGTGCACTTATAGAAGGATCAAACTTATTGGCTAAGGTAAATATTTATACCTTCTCACTCTTAGTGGTTTGCTAAGTTCATAAAAGGACTAATCCAATTAGGGTGACTTCAGGTTAAAACATGTTCATATCCAAGAAAATACTCTTGCCATATCTGAGCAATTGCAACTCATAACACACAACATTCATGCAACATGCAAAACTCAAATAAAACATGCATTCACTCAAAACAAACAAACATGAAAAAGAACATATCAAAGCAATAAAAAACAATCAGCCAAACATAAGCATAAATAAACAACCAAACACACAAGCATCCCTACACTTAGAGGACACATTGTCCTCAATGTGGAAAATCATAAAAAAAAACACAAAAAAAAACACATAAAAGAACAGATGGGTTGAGAATCAAATGCCTGTAGGAGGGGGAGAGGGTAGTATTGTTCTCTACGTATATCCATGACAGTGTTCTCAGCATTTCCTTGGTCGAGTCTTAACAAGATTGCCTCTATGGAATTGTCATCAGTGGCTCCTACTGCTTGTTGTGGAATCTGCTCCTCCCGCTCCTCATTTTGCTATTCATCTATACCTTGTATATGCTCTTCTGGGTTAGTAGCACCTTCCTCTTGGTCTTCCTTATTGTCCTCTTCTAGGTCTAAGCATCTCTATTTTATGCCCTTTCCTGTCATTGTTAGCTCTAAATTGGGTGCCCTTAAGATCCAAGATACCTATATCATACAAATACCTAGCTAATAACTTCTCTAATGGTAGCATTGTTAGGTTAGTGAAATCCACATCAAGATAGTCAATAATAGCAGTGATAATGTAGCCTAAACCTAATTTCTTGCTCTGAGGTCTAGCTATCTTCATGAACCCTTTCATGATATGGAATGTGGGCATTCCTAGTGTCATAAGCTAAGGCACCCCTATAAGCTTAGACCAAAAGATCTTAGGCTTAAAATCAGTGAGTGTGGAAGCAAAACCATATTGAGGTAGCTCAGTGGCATCCTCTATCATGTCATAAGTCATTTCTAATGGCTTACCCTTAAGTCTAAACTTAGTTTTACCAATCTTATTCCTCAAAAAGTCATAAGTGGTATAGAATTCTTGTAAAAACTCTTTGCATACATGGTGCTCTTCCACAATGAAATTGCCCAATCCTAGTTTTAGTGCCAAAACTTTGAGTGGCTCATGCACTCCTAATTTCTGCCAATCATAATAACGAGGAAGGATATGTTGCTTTTACATACCTTTTGGTATTTTTTACCTTCCTCAATTATGAATATTGGAAAAGGTACACCAAATTCATTGGCTATATCAGTGGGTGCGGAGGATCCCAAGGCCTTTCCCTTATCCTTGGGGCACTTGGCAAGGTGTTTGACTCTTGTAGACATTGCTGTAAAGGCAAACAAAGATGGTTCTATAAGGCAGTATGTAAAAACCTCAAATTTAGGACCCAATTGCCTAGTCCACGATCGTGGAGTTTCAAATTCTTGCATTCCCTCCTTCAAATGTGGTTCAACCCAAAATCCAATCAGTGATGCAAAACATGGTAAAATAACATTCACAACATGCAACACAACCTAAATTCATCCCTATTCTCTCCCTAATCTAGCAAAAATCAAAGAAAACAAGAAAACCCACAATTTGAATAAAAAATCAATAAAAAGAGTGAGAAAATCAAAAATCTTACCCTTGAATGTGATGGATTTCTAAGGAAAATAAAGTTTAAAGTAATGAAATCCTCTTAAAATGATGATGGAAAAAGTGGAAAATCAAGTTTTAGAGAGGGAAAATGAGAGTTTTAGGTTTGGGGAGAGTGAAGAACAAATGGGGAGAGGGGGGGGGGAGAGAAATGTGGAAATGGGGCGACATAAAATTTTCTTTAAAATCGTATTTAGGCCAAGTCCACGACGTGGAGTTTTATTCCATGATTGTGGAATTAAACAGAAAGTTTCTAAAAAAATTGTATGCCTTGTCAACGATCGTGGAGTTGAACTCCACGATCATGGAAAATAATAATAGGTTTCCCTCTTTTCGTTATAGCTCATCCATGATCGTGGAGTTTGAAAATCCTCTTCCATTTATTATTATTATTTTTTTATTTGATTTTATTTTTCTCTTATTCTATCAATCAAAACATGCAAAGTTAAACATAATTAACTTCTAATGAGCAATATACAAATGCATTTAAAAATACAACAAAACATAAGTGATTTAAAACATAACTATACACACACAAAGTACACTTACATGCTAAGTTTAAGGTCATCAGTTGGACCTCACCTCATTACAGGCTTAATATAGAGAAGTTACCTCACTCAGCTTCTGAGTTAAACCACCGAGGTATACCTTACACTGCTGCCCATTAACCTTAAAGGTCTCTCCTCTATCATTCCTTAATTCTACTGCTTTGCTCTCAAAGACTTGGGATACTTTGAAAGGATTGCTCCATCTTGACTTGAATTTTCTAGGAAACAACCTTAACCTAGAATTAAATAGTAGCACATTATAACCAATTTTAAAAGATTTTACCTTAATGTTCATGTCATGACACTGCTTAGTCCTCTCTTTGTACAGCTTAGCATTTTCATATGCTAGGTGCCTTAATTCTTCTAATTCCTATAGCTGTAGCAACCTTTTCTCTCCTGCTCTCTTCAAGTTATAGTTCAAGTTCTTGATTGCCTAATACACTCTGTACTCCAACTCTTTAGGCAGATGACAGGCCTTGCCATAGAGAATTCTATAGGGAGTTATTCCTATAGGGGTCTTGAATGTTGTCCGATATGCCTATAGGATTCTTTTTAACTCTCTATTTATTACCTCCACTTGTCCACTGGTTTTATGGATGGTATGCTACAGAGACTTTGTGGTGCACATTATACCTTCTTAGCATGGCCTTCAATTTTGCATTGCAGAAATGTGCTCTACCATCACTGATGAGTGTTCTGGGGACTCCAAACCTAGCAAATAACTTCTTGATGAATCTGCTAACCACTCTGCCATCATTAGCAGGATTGGCGACTACTTCAACCCATTTAGAGACATAATCAACCCCCACCAATATATATTTGTTCCCTATGGAGGTGGGAAATGGTTCCATGAAGTTTATACCCCAAACATCAAATATTTCAACCTCTAGGATCAAAGATTGAGGCATCTCATCCTACTTGGAGATATTCATGGTTCTTTGACACTTATCACAGTGAAGCATATAATCCCTTGCATCCTTGAAGATTGTTGGCCAGTAGAAACTGCATTCTAGCACCCTGCTAGCTGTCTTATTTACACCATAATGCCCTGCATTAGATGAATCATGACATTGTGTTAGTATATGCAGTATTTCCTCTTCTGGAACATATCTCCTTATTAGGCCATTAGCACATTGGCGAAATAAGTACAATTCCTCCTACTGATAATACTTAATATTAGTAAAGAACTTCTTCCACTGTTGATACAAAACATTGGAAGGCATTATATCGCAGACCAAATAATTGGCCATGTCCGCATACCAAGGAAGTTCCTTTTTCTACAATATGAACACATATTCATCTGGAAACTCTTCCTTGATAGGCTTGCTCTCTTCACCATCATCCTCATCATCCTTCTCTAATCGTGAAAGATGGTTTACAACTGCATTCTCAGCTCCTTTCTTATCCCTGATTTCAATGTGGAACTCTTGTAGCAACAACACCCACCTAATCAACCTTGGCTTTGTATATTTCTTTGCAAACAAATATCTTAAAGTAGCATGGTCAGTAAAAATAATGACTTTGGATCCCAAAAGATAAGCTCTAAACTTGTCACATACAAAGACTACAGCCAAGAGCTCTTTTTCAGTTGTGGTATAATTCAATTATGGTCCAGCTAATGTTCTGCTAGCATAATAAATGGCATGAAACTTCTTATCTTTTCTCTGCCCTAACACATATCCTAAGGCAAAGTCGCTAGCATTACACATAATCTTAAAAGGTAAAGACCAATCTAGTGAAGTCAAAATCAGAGTTGTGGTTAATGCATGCTTCAAAGTATTAAAAGCATTCAAACACTCATCATTGAAATCAAACACAACATCCTTGACTAACAAGCTTGTCAAGCACATAGCAATGACAGAAAATTTTTTTATGAAACAGTGATAAAATCCCACATGTCCAAGGAATCCTCTTACCCCCTTTACATTCTGTGGTAGTGGCAGATTAAATATTACTTCAATTTTAGCTCTCTCTACCTCAATACCTTCCTTGGAGATCTTGTGGCCAAGCACAATTCCTTCATCTACCATAAAATGGCACTTTTCCCAATTCAGCACCAAATTAGTTTCTTCATAGCGTTTTAAGACTCGTTCTAAATTTTGCAAACATGATCAAAAGAGTTTCTAAACACTGAGAAGTCATCCATGAAGATTTCCATAAATTCCTCAATCATATTAGGAAATATGGCAATCACATAGCTCTGAAAAGTGGTAGGTGCATTACATAAACCAAAAGGCATTGCCTATAAGCAAATGTACCGTAAGGACATGTGAAAGTTGTTTTCTCTTGGTCTTAAGAAAAAATGAAAATCTAATTATATCCTAAAAAGGAAAAATGAAAATTTGATCAAGGGTAATGAAAATGGTCCTTCCTAGTAGCAGTGTTCAACTTCCTATAGTCTATACAAACTCTCCAACCAATCACTATCCTAGTTGACAACAATTCCTTCTTCTCATTTTCTATAACAGTCATGCTACCTTTTTTTGGTACACATTGGGCCGATGGTCTGAATCTTGATCCACTAGGGGAAAAAGAACCTCAAAATCTTCCTCTTTTCTAAGTACCTATTAAGGAACTTGAACCTCTACACTGTCTTCTGATTAATCTTGCTCAATTTTTATCCCCTTCCTGTAAAGTCAGTTTTTGTCCTAGAGTATTGGCAATCAGAGCAGAAAAATTATCATAGTTAAACCCTTAAACTAGTGATCAAATTCAAGGCCTCATTCCTTCTTCAAATCTTTTACATCTTTCTCTGCCCATTATCAGGATATTTCTTGCATAATAAGCCAGTCAAGTGAATTCCCTTATGTACTCAACTATCGTTATATTTCCCTATTTTAATGCTAAGAACTCCTGTAATTTTTGGTTAGTATAAGCTGTAGGAACATATTTCTATCTGAATTCTGCTTGAAAATCTACCCAGCTTAGCACTGTTGGTTTTCCAAGACCTTGTGGTACTGTCTTCTACCATTCATATGCATTATCTTGTAGTAAAGAAAATAGCATACTCCAATTTAAGTCCATCCGACCAGTTCATCTGCATAAGCAGCCTTCCAATATATTCTAGTCACATCTCTACTGCATAAGGGTCCGTGGTTCTAGAGAAATCCATTACGCCATAAGCTCTCAACTCTTTAAAATCTCATTCCTCTTCATGAATAAGGATAATAGCAATAGGACCTTGTTCAGCCCATCCCTGAACATTACAACAAAATTGCATAAATTGAGTAGTCACCGGGTCTACTTTAATGGTGTCTGATTGTTCCACAGGTGTCGCTCTATTTGCATGTTCCTCAAATTTACTTTGAACTTGGTTACCTCCAATTTGGATACTGGCGTTAGAGGTGCCTTGATTTGGGGTAAAATTATCTTCACATTCACCCATTATGACTACTCTATCAGACATGATTATCGCGAAATTACCTAAAACAAATGACCTTTGTCAGTAGCATGGATAATAGACTTCTTATTTGTGCAACTTAACTTTGACAGTAAAATATATTTATTACATGAGCTACTGACCATAGCTCCGATACCAACAAAAACATGTCACGTCTTTTAGCTGCATAACATGCTCTTGTAGTATGATTATTACTTCTCTATTTAGAAAAGTATTAATCATTCTTCATACATTCTTAATTAAGTGTGGAAATTTTTTTTATATACTCAATCTTATTACTAAAATCCAATTCATTTAACACTCCTAGGTTTATCATACATTCATACTTAAGTCATCACCACATTAACATTATTGTTATGCATCCATTATTGGTATGTCTAGCTGCTGCCACTAATGTTCTTGTTCTGTGACTTTACTTGATCCTACGTTATCAATTGAAAAATGCTAAGTATAAATCTCAATGGTGCTAGTATAACAAATAAATGCCTATGCATATATACCATTTCATCAATTTATTTAACCATTTTCAAGTATGATGATGATGATCATCATGTATATGAATAATGTATATTTATGAGTATGCATTTATGATATGCATTCTCCCTCATTTCTGTTCATTTCTTAAATATGTGCATTTACTGGGTCTTTCATTTATCATTTATCAATGGTACCACAATCAAATCTTATTTAATACTTAACCCTTGAATTTTCATTCTTTGTATATCATATTACCTTTTTATTTAATTCCCATAGGAATTTATAACATTTATGCAGTATAATTTATATAACATTTTTCTCAAATCAAATCTTTTATATTCTCCTTATTTTACCATGAAATGTTATGCCATGTTCCGTGATTTATGCATTATGGATATGTCATAATTAACAAATATAATAACATATCTTAATTTAATTATGAAATGCTATAGTATTACCAAACCTTTGCCTCTTTGATCAATAAACAATTAAGAACTTCCAAACAAACTAGCACAAACCTGGTATGTCCTTTCCTTTGTTCATATCCTTAAATGATTCATGAGGTTTATCCATTGATTTACCTAATTCATAAATCAATATTTATCTTTTATTATTATATTTCATTTCATCATTAATCATTCTTATAATTTCATACCATTATATTACTCAATCGAAAAACAATATTATTCACTTATTATGTTATATCATCATTTAAGAAATCATGTTAATATTTATATAAGTATTTTCTGTTCCTATTTACTTAACTAAGACTGTATTTATTTTATTATTTTAATAATACAGTGTATGACAGTTTAATACATTTAAATAGTGAACTTATTTAAATTTCTTGATTACATCTCACTTTATGATATTTCTATTTATTACAGCAAATAGTAACATCCCATATGATTATATCTTTACTTATTTCTTATTTAATCACATAACCAATTAATTAAATAGTAATATAATAATACCAATTATTAAACAATTATCAAAATAATATCTTATTAAGTCTAATTTAAAATCATAACTCGATTTAAAATCGTTTGATCATCATTTTCTGTTTAAAATCAAAATTCTGTTATCAATCAATCATTTAATAACTTAATAGTTAATATATTACTATTGATTTATAAAATTGTTATTATCTTAATACAGCTCTCTTATAATTTAATCAGATTCCAATTACTAACCATATCCATATTCCATTAAATACAGTTACTATCATAAGCATATTATGAAAATAATGGATATTATCAGTTATTTATTCTATACTTAAACTGAGTTAACTTCTTAGTATTATATCCTAATATTTAGCTTAATCACTTTCTGTATTATATATCATCCATCATTAAACTTATTAATTAAATATCTAATAAAATCATACAAGTATAAACATTCTATAAATCATGTGTCTATAACCCATAATTTACGATTATCTCTGTTCTAATCCTTAACTTAAATCTTATTTAAAACCATATCATGTCATTCATTTGTTTATTAACTTATAAATCTTCTTAATATCTCTTAGTATGCTTAAATAATTGATCAATTATGTTCATTTATAAATCATAGTCACATAGTTCAATTAAGGTTCTATTACACTTGATATGACATTCTTTAATGACTTATATCATTCTATCAATTAACCATTTCATTTGATTTCTTATAATCATACAATTTACTTAAAAAAATGCTAACTTATATCCTCAAACTTGATATGTCCGATTACTTGCATATGAATCCATTAAACATTAGCATTTCATATCTTAAGTCCATTTTGACAATTCATACTTTAAGCTAACCTTCTTAATCATATTAATACTTTCATTTAACTTTAATTATTTTATTATATCATTAATTCAAACTTAACATAATCCATTTCTCCTTAACTTTTATCTCCTAAAAACTTTGAATGAAAATTAAGCCTTAAATTACCAAATATACTTATCTTATGTCCAATTTAGTTCATATATCATATACTATTTATTAACTCATCATTAAGAACTTCATTTTAACCTTAATTAAAAGATAATTACTTTAATCATACTTAATTTCAATCATTTAATTCATAGCTCTTAAGTCATATGCACTTAAGCCTTAAATCATTAAATTGACTTATCTTAAGCATTAATTTCATCATCCTTTTTGCTATTAACCTTCTGTTTT
>CANYBF011131422.1:0-12141 GCA_948192965.1 Dalechampia spathulata
AATAAATCCTATCCTATTACAAAAAAAATTCCTCACATACATATTTTGGGACGTTAAGTAACGTCCCCTTCTTCCCGGGCACTATTCCTTGTAATTTTGCACGATCCAAAAATGCGGATGGATTAATATGCAAAATAAACAAATAAATTCATTAATAGCAAATGAATTTTGGATTTAATTGACTAGTCCAATACCATTTAAAAGTACGAACCAAGAGTCAAAATCCATCAATTATTAGGCAATAATTACATGAATTGATACGAGTCAGATCGTGATAATTCATTTTAATAAAAATAATTTTAAGCAAAATAATTTTATTTGATTATGGAAAAATTAATTGGGAGTGCTAACATCTCTTGGAATAATTTGGAGATAGCCCCTCAACCAATTAAAATCCAATCCTTTCAAAAACCGCATTTATACGAGTAAAAATGGCATTTTATCGTAAAAATTAATTTTGAGGCCAAAATTAATTATGTAAAAATTATTTTATGACTATTCCAGAATACTTAAGTCACTATGAGACTCAAATACCACTGGATACCTCATTTTGAGCACGAATCGGCCTCCGGTTTAGCAAACCAAACATTAATTAAGCAATTAATTGAAATAAATGATTTTAAAGCTAAAATCAAGTAGATCTGGACAATATTTGACAGATCCAGAACCCCAATTGCATGGAAAAAGCCACTGAAGTTGCTGGATTTATCAGATCAGAAAGCGATTAGGGCAAAAACTGGGTTTTTCTGTGAAAATCGAGGCCTATGTACGCTGCACATAGGCCAATGTGCGCCACCCATTGACTGTGTGTGTGGTGCACATGGGCATATGTGTGGCGCACATGGCAGAGAAAATAGAAGGAAAACCAAAAATTTTTCAGTAGAAACCCTAGATCCAACCCCGATCTAGGTAGATCGGACCTGAAAATGGGTTTTGCTTCGTGGATTTGCAACCAAATCAAGAAAAATAATTTTAAAGTTAAAATTATTTAAAATCCAGCTAGATTTAGGGTAGATCCAAGGCATCCAAGGCATGAAAAACCTTGAATGGCCTTGGATTGGCCAGATCTGGAGAAAAAACTGAGCGAAATCGAGAGAAAAATAGCATTTTCTGGAAAATTTTGGGGTGATGTGCGCAGTACATTACCCCATGTGCGCCACACATAGGCTGTGTGTGGCGCACATGAGGTGATGTGCGCAGCACATCCCTCGCAGAATAGTGATAGAATCAAGAAAATTGAAGAAAATGGGGAAATTTACCTTATTCCGACCGGATTTTCTTCTGGATCTTGCTTCCTTCCATGCTTAGGGAGCCTAACTAAGCCAATTAAGTCCCTAAAACCCAAGGATTTAATTAATTAAGTGTTTAATTAATTTTGGAGGAATTTTGGCAGAGTTTTAGGTTGCTTCTGGAGCAAATTCGGGGTCCATTTTCAGAACCCCAAGCTCTATATTTATAGAGCAAAAATCGAGCATGAAAATTTTGTAATTTTTGCCTGGATTTGAAAATTTTCAAAGGCAATGTGCGACACACATTGCTAATGTGCTGCACACATCAGGTGATGTGAGGTGCACATAACCTTTTGACCCATCACGTAGGGCCCACTGTGGTTATTCCGGGATGTGCCTCAAAGCGTATAAGCGTTATTCGACGTAAGGAACAACTTTGTAGAAGAAAGTTTTTCCAAATTCGGTCCCGAGAAGGCTTCCGACCAAATGTCTTTTCTATGTAATGTGCGGTGCACATAGGGCGATGTGCATCGCACATTGCATTTTTACCCTATGCGCGCCGGCTCGTACAGGCAAATCGGATGTGCGCCATATGTCAACTGAAGTACAATCGACATTCTGAGAAACTTTTCAGTTATAAGTTTTCTCAAATTCGGCCCCGAACACCGAGTTTCGGCTAATGGGCCCATTTTAGGGTTTTTGACCCTATTTCGGCCCAAAATGGCATTCGGCGTGCCAGAAGGTCATATCTCACGTAGGTATCAGCGGAAAGGTGTTCTACGCGTCAAGAACACTCATATTGGTGAATTCGGGCGGTGGACCCTTTTGGATACTATTCACGATGAATAGTACCCTTGTGGGCCCCACAGCATAAAAGGGCCTGGAAAGTGGCAAATAGCATGCTAAGCGTTTTACCTCAAGTAAGGTGGCAGATAGGATGCGTTCTGTGCGTACAGAATACATCAAAGTGGACTATAGTGGGAAGCGGGCTCCACTAGTATTTAGCGGGCCCCATAGTGCGGTGAGCCTAGAAACGTGGCATTCGGGATACCATGGGGTGTGCCTTGTGTACGGCAACAGCAAAAATGTATTCTGTAAGTACAGAATACACATAATAGGCTGATGAGGAAAGCGGGCCCGCCTGTGTACTATTCATAATGAATAGTGACCTAGGTTCAAAATGAAATATTTTGCATTCTATGTATCCTACCACGCGTAGGCAGGTGTGACATGCATTCTGTAAATACAGAATACATAGAATCGACTAGTAGAAGCTACGGGCCCCACTAATGTCCTAGGTGGGCCCCACAGCATAGTGGGCCCAGAAGATGGCATTTGTGATGTCAAGCGTTGTGCCTTGCACAAGGCGACTGGAAAATGTATTCTGTAAGTACATAATACACAGAATAGGTTATTGGGGGCTACGGGCCTCGCTTCTTCTTAGTGGGCCCCACCTATGCACTATTCATAGTGAATATTGCCTAGGGCCAAGAATGCAATACTTTGCATTTAAAGTGTTTTACCTTACGTAGGCAACAAGGAAAGGTGTTCTGTATGCACAGAATACTCAGAATATGTGGCAGGTCCCGCCAGGCGCCATGGTGGGCCCCACCAGTTCTAAGGTGTTCTATGCATCAGAATACACAGAGGGAAACACAGAGGCCTATATGCATAATCAGGATTGATACTGGAGACTAAATCCTAGCCGAATCAACAAAAATCCGAAATTATACAATGGTGAAAAGTCAGGGTCAACAGGTAGATAAATTATTTATCATATTATATACTACTTGGTATATATTGGTAAATAATTTATCTATCAATATATCTCATATGGTATATATGGTAGATAATTTATCTACCAATATGATATATATGGTAGATACATTATCTATTAATATGATATATATTGGTAGATAATTTATCTATTAATATATACTAGATGATATATATTGGTAAATAAATTATCTACCATATATACCATATGATATTTATTGGTAGATAAATTATCTATTATATGATAGATAATTTATCTACCAATACATATCATATGATATATATGGTAGATAATTTATCTATCAATATATATTAAATAATATATATTAATAGATAAATTATTTATCGTATGTACCATATTATGTATAAGTGTAAATACACTTATTTTTCAAAATTGTACATTAATGAAAAATAAACAAATTATAAATAATACATAATAGTTCAAATTAAAACAGTGATAATGAAAAACAATAATAGTAGCAAAAAAAATAGATATAATGTGTTTTTATTTGTATAATTAAAAAGAAGAAGAAAGAATGAGAAGAACAAGAAAAAAGTAGTTGTTGCCAATGACGGTCATGGCATGGTGGTAATGGCAATGGTGATAACAGTAGTAGCAATGATGACATCAATAATAATAGAAACATAATTAGAGGTGGCTAGGATTTTTGAAGAAGAAGAATAAGAAAAGGAGAAGATGACATTGTTGCGGTAGTAGTGTAGTGGCAGTGGCTATGATAGTATTGGTAGTAACGACAACAGTGGTATGGTGATGGCAATATCAATAATGGCAATGGTGGCTAAAACAAATATAGACCTCTTGATCATGATCGAAGGTGGTGAGATTCTCATATTGAGTTTAGCCTCTTACAAAATAGTTTTGGTCATGTTAGCTTCGATATGGAGCTGATTACCATGTAGAAAGGAACGATTAGTGTGTCCTTGTGGCATTAAGGGTTCTTTTAGCAAGACTTCACTTAAAGTTGCTAGTTTGAGGGAACAGTTGTAGAAGTTATGAGAAGCTAAATCCTTTCAATCGATAATGACCCTTGGGGTAGGAATAAATCCACTTACGGAGCTATATTGATAATCAAACCATGTGGGAGATATAAGGCTTGATTGGAGAGTGGATTCTTAACTGACAAAAGTGATAGAGTGAGAAGCTCCTAAAATAATGTAACTTGGTATGATGTTCCTAGATTTTCTTGATATGTATCTTATGCTAATGCATGTTATTGTTTATTAGAGCCTAACAGAATAGGTTTCCTATGAATATATTAACAAGTTTATGTGAGTGTGTTTAGATGTTCTCGAGGTGAATAGTGTAGTGGGGGAGGCCATTCTTAGGGATTATTCCCCCTTATCTCACTGAGGGAGGAGGATCTAACCATATTCTTAAAGCTTGATTAAGATCTAACTACTATCAAGTTCAAATGGTTAATGGAAACAAGTTGTTAATAATTGGTGCAATTCAGTAGAGTAATTTGAACTTCTTATTATATCTTTATATTGATGATACACTTGTGTTATTTTATGCACACTAGTGAACTAGGGGTCAAGGAGTACTCTAACCAGTTGAGAGAGTGTAATTGGTTGATAGTGAAGTTGGAACTACTTTAAAAAAAGCACCAAGATCTTAGGCATTACGTTCTCAGACTTGCGTGTGATTATCCATGTGGGTGATTGAGGTGATCTGAGTGAGAATTAGGATGGATCATAAACCGCTTGAGTCTAGAGGATTCCCACTTTCATAATACAAGTCATGAAGAAGCAGTTCACTCAAGGATGAATGGACACATTCTCCGCTAGATGGAGTTATAGAGTAGGAGCCAATTCAATAGCTAAAAAGGTAGTGATAGGATTTATTGAATTCTCGTTGGTGACAAGACAAGCATCAAAGTTCTTTAGTAGGAGAGTCAATGTGATCATTATGGTAGTCAACCAACTTTTTTAGTGGCCTAATTTTATTTTGGTATTTTGATACTATCAATAGGAGACTTAATGATGCATTTTAGGCTGATGATGGGACATTGGCACAGTTCCTTAAAAGAATCTTTAGCTTTCATGATAGCAAGTTTTGGAACTTATTTGATGTGGACTGATTACGACAAGCATGACTTAGATGTACGAAGTGTAATCTAATTTAAGAGGGTTGCGGCAAGAAGTGTGAGTAAGGAATAAAAAAAGGTATAATCATACTATAGTGGAATTTTTTTTTCTATTTATGAATTAACATTGAATAAGAAATTATGGAATAGCCTGTTCTTTTAAGGAGTTCTTGATTTCATGACTCTTTTACCTTGAGTGGGGGAGTTTGAAATCAAACCTTGTAGTGATGGTATATGGTGATCATAGAAGAGCTTGCTAGTGGTAATTATCGAATAGATGAAGAGATCCGATGTAATGCGAGAAGGATACTCAAGACATCCTATGAACTCTAGTCATATAAAGTGGACTTTCGGTATTGATGCCATTGAATACTCTATGGGGATATGCGAGTTAAGAGGTGCTAAAACTTGAAGTCTTGAGTTCAATAGCATGAGTTTAATAGCATCCATGATGATAATTGGTTGTGGACAAGTTATAATTCTCATAAGAGATAAGTTACTTTCTTGTATTTATAATATTTAAATTGACATTTTGTATGAGAGTTAAAGTGATTATTGCTTTGTAGGTGAACAGAGGGGTATCCTCATAAGGAGATAGAAAATATAATTGTAACTTTCAACAAAGTGTGTTATTACTATTAACTTGTAAAAAAGAGAAGTGTGTTAATGAAGGGAGACTAAGGATTTTTCACAAATTATATATGAAGTGCATGTGTTATTGATAAGTAAAGAAGCCATCGAGGAGGCAAGTGTACATTTTGAGTGGTTTATGCTATCTTGGAGTTTACAGGTCAAGTTCATCAAAGAGAAGGTGTTCCTGAGGCTTGTGTTGGACTAGATTGTGTGAGAGCACAAACAACAATCATAAAGATAAAGTAAATGTCAAAGGAACAAGCTACAATAACTTTGAAGATGTGGAGAAAGCATTAGTAATCAACAAATTAGAGAGGAGTCAGATGCCAGTTCAAAGCTGCTATAATAGAGAGATTATATCTTGACATTCTTTGGTCACTTGAGGATGTTCATCCATATCGACAACAAAGTGGATATTACTAACAACACACTTTAGTCAGAGTTACAAGGGTGCTAATCAACAATCCTAGCAATAGAGATGAGCTTTTCAATGTACGTGATGTTAATCTATAAAGTTAAAGATAGAGTGTACTTCTTTGAATGTCCTTGCATTTGAACCTGTGATTATAACTTTTCCTAAGTTATAGTTGATGGGGTTATTAACCGTTTGAGTGGGGGAGAGTGTAAGGGGTGGAGGTTTTTCCACCAAGGGTAGAATAGACATTTTGTATTTTTATTTAATTTATGTATGTTTAGGGTGTGATGGCTCAAACACTTTAATGTCTCATCTTGCCACACCAACTATGCTCCTAATGCTCTTAGGGAGGAGTGATTAATCATCCTTGGGTGATGTTCAAGGACTAAGCATGATAGCTAGCACTTTGTCACGTGCGGAGTCATTACCTTTTTCCCAAAAGACATGCCTATTAGGATGTGCAGCCCTCCCCCTTATAAACCCAAGACCTTTCCTGTATCTTTCCGATGTGGGATATTTAGTCCCTTGTGACATTCTCCCCCACCTAATCCTGTGATGCCCTCATCACAGGTGAGGCCCCCTGCCTCCCATACATTGGGTGCTTGGCGAGACATCGGAGTTAGATCTAGGTAGGCTTTAATACCACTTGTCATGGGCGGAGTCATTACCCTCTTCCCAAAAGACATGCCTATTAGGATGTGCAGCCCTCCCCCTTATAAACCCAAGACCTTTCCTGTATCTTTTCGATGTGGGATATTTAGTCCCTTGTGACAACTCGCTAGGCTTATCTTTAGTGTAGGATATTCCCCTTACCTACACATAGAGCGGGACTATCAAATCATTGTATCAATCATATTCATCAATAAAACAAGTAGACATATTATTCACTAATTAAGCCTTGTTCTTACTTCTATGTGCCTTTCTCTTGTATGATGGTTAGGGTTTCTTAATGATGGTTAGGGTTTCTTATGATAAAATAATAACATTTAAAACGGAGGGTAAAAAAGTAAATGTAAAAGTAAATATGATAGAAATTTTATTAAAAAGTCAAAGTGACATTTACTTAAAATGATTCTTAAAAATCTGATATTTACCTAATTAATCTATTATTATATATATTTACAAATATATATCATGATATATATATATATATATATATATATATATTAATAAATAGATATATATCATATGACACATATTTATTATATATATATATCATTAAAAAATTAATAGATTATAATAATAAAGTAAAAAATAAAAATTTAAAACAACGCAATTAAAACTTAAAATAAATATTGAAAAAAATTTATTGAAGAAGAATGGGCTTCAAAGAAAAGACAAAATTAAATTTTTTAATTTTTATAATTTAGCTATTCTTGGATCAAAGAAATAAATAATATAATTTTACAATTAAATTGTCAATCTAATGTGATTTCTAGACTATTTACCAACTTAATAAGGTCCATCAATTAGTTTTCATTATGACTTTTATCCCTATTTAAAATCGATACTTTAATTTCCTATTTTGCTACAAAATATACGATTCTTTTTTTCAATTTTTATTTATTTATTTGAAAAATGCATAAAACGTCTAACAAATTATATGACACCTAAATTTGTTTTTTTGACAATTTAGTTCTTTGCTTCTAATATTTCAAATACATCTAGGAATCATTTCAATCCTAACTAGCATGAAGGCTTTGAAATCATTTGAGGTAGTCTGCTCTTCCCAAAGGCAAAACCTAAGATCTACTCAAGGATCACTTAAATTTACTACTTAATTTTTAGAATATTTCTTAGAATTCTTAGGTTCTTTTAGTTTTTCGTATTTATTGAAATAATAAGAACTAGCAACAAAGCCTAAAGATGTACCATTCTTGAGAAAATAACTCTCAAACTCACTTTATCTTAAAGCCAATTCTTTTAAGTGTTGTAAAAAGTTTTTTGTATTTTTCCAATAATTCTAAAATTACACTCAAATAATTAATATGATCTATGTCACATCCATTATTCTAGAATGATTATTAAATATTTATGCATGTATTTTTTTTAGTGTTTAAAAGATAATTTTTATGTGATAAATATGTAAGTAGTGATGAATTTATATGATAAAAAAAATATGAAAAATGAATAGAAATATCTAGAGTGTTTAAACACAAAGAAGAAATTTATGAGTAGATTAGATAATTTAGATGGTGAGAAAATAAGATATTGATTTAAGAGTTGGATTATTTAATTAGTGATAATTTGAATTTATGAATTTTATTTGTTTGAAATAAGTAAAAATAATGGTGTAATTATATGAATATTAATTAATTAAATTAAAAACTTAAGTTAATAGGATTACATGAGAATAAATTGATTAAAAATAAAAATAAAGATAAATAATAAGTTATAGAATTTAAAGTGAAATTAAAGAATAAGGATAAAATAAAAAAAATATTATAAGAGTCTAAGGGGGAAACAGACGTTTGTTAGAAGGGAGAAGAAGATTGTTGCTAAAAGGAGAGTTTGCCAAAGTGAAAGGAAACTTATATATTGATATTGGTTAGTAAGATTAGTGAATTAGAAAGAAAAAGAACTCATGCAATAAATTTAGGAAAAGAACTTGAGAATAAGGAGTAGGAATTTTAAGAAAGTAGAGATAGGGAAAGAAAGAGATGGCTGTCAGATTTTTTAAAGAAAAATTAAAAGGAGATCATGACTCAACTAAAAGATTGAAAGAAATGTAAAAGAAGATCACTTGAGAAACACTGTAGGATTTGAAGACTTAAGTTTCCAGTCCATTGCTATATATAAAAGGTAAGTAGAGAAATGGGAATTTATTAGTACATGATTATACATTTTTTTTTAAATTTTTTGAGAAGATAGTGTGAATTTATAGTTATGTTAGAATGCTTAAAGTACCGTTCTTTTGGACATGATATGGAAAGTTTTCAAGCATGTAGTAAATATTGAACATTTATTTTGATTAAATGTATGAACTAAAGTGGAACTAGAACTCTTGAATGGTTTTGAAAGGTGAGATGAATTGACTGGTTATTAGATGGTGTTCTAGTTAGGGTAGAAAAAACCCCCATAAATAGGCTTCAAGAATGAATTGGAAACTTGATGGAGATGGAAATATTTGATGAAGTGTATTTTCATATATATATATATATATATATATATATATATATATATATATATATATTTATAAATATAACATTGTTGAATATACACAATAAATGGAAAGAACTTATCAGTTTTAACCAAAATTAAGAAATGAATGAGGCTGAAATTTACATTAACTTAATCTTAATTCAAAATAGGTAGAACAAATTAACAATTTTGACGTTGTGGGGTAACAGTGTGAAGTTATTATATGCATGGTGAATTGCTTTGTTTATGTGTTATTGCTAAATAATTTTGGTTGTCAATGTGAGTTTGGTGGCTTGGAAAATGACTTTTAGGAATGTTATATATGTGTATTTTGTAGTAAAATGAATTCAAGAAGGGAATGAATATAAAGATTAAGATTGAAGCCAATGAATTTACACTGAAGTTGAACAATTGAGAATTTTGTTAAATATGTTCAAAAGATTACTTAAATGCATAGTGAGTAATAAAATATGAAAGGAGATACAAGATCCAAACATTATGATCGGTAAAGTATTCTTAGAGAAATATAATAAAAGAGTTGAAATAAAACTCATAGAAATAGATTGAAGGAAGGTACATGTGATTAGTATTTTTTTTTCTTAAGAAGGAAGTTTGCGTGGATGTTAAGATACATGAGTTTTTTCATAAGCTTAAAACTTTTGAAAGAAACAGCTTGTATGATGATAAAATTTGTATAAAAAAAAATTAAGTTTCAGTCAAGAAAAAAGTAGTATTGAAAGAAATGATGAATTTTAAAATTAATATGGTGAACTTAATGAAATTATAAACTTCATAACATTAGGAGGACTATTTATCATATAAATTACACACCCATTTGCATGTCATGTATAAGGCAAAAGGTAGGCGTGTGTGCCAAGAAGATGTGTTAAACGTGGGTTGGAAAATTTGGATTCATGAAAAAAATGCATGGAATTTATTTATCAATTATATTGTGTCTTTTCCATAGGACCATATGAGTATATTGATAATATGGCAGGTTAAGATGTTTGTTTCAATACATATGAACAATGAGGTTAAATGATATATTAATAAAGGCTCATATATGGTTATTGTAAATAGGAAATTTCCATTGTATATTGGGATGGAAATGATATGATAATGATTTTATATTAGCTTAATTTAAATAATGAATGTGTATGTGGATTTAGAAATAACTTGATAATTGGAAATCCATATAGCAGCTGCTAGAATGAGAAGATGCAACTGTTTGTATATTATTTGAAACATGATGATTTCTATGTTAATAGGTAGTGGATGTTGAGTGGAATTGACATGAGAAAAATTTGGAAAATATTAACTTAACATGAGAGTGCATGAGACTCACTCATTAGGTGGTACTTTGTTTATGCATTTGGAAATGTTTGTATACATCCATGAATTGTAAGTTGGAAATTTATGTCTAGAAAAATATGTGAAAGAAAGGATCATATTATAAATAAATAACTAAACTAAATACGAGTATACGTGTTAATGTATACTTTAGAGTATCATGATTCATATGTAATCTTGTAATTGAATATTTAATCAATAAGAAGCATTATTCATTATCAATAAAGTCCAAACTATTGAAACATCACAAGAGATATTTATAAAGAGTTTATGATATGAAATTTTTTATTGTATGCAAATGTTTAATATATGAATTAGCTTGATCAAAGCATTAATAAGTCTAGACATAATTAATGCTAGTAGATTAACACATACTATACTTCCATCAAGGGATGATTCTCATTTATTATGATATAAGTTATCTAAAGTAAACATGTGAATGAATAGTATACTACTAATTCATTGGAGATCTTGGAAGTGAGATTTCATATGTATGATTGATCTATATCTATGAAACATAAATTTCACTCATATCAGTAGTGTAAGTATCCTTAGACTTGAGATATTAAGATTATCTTAGTTATGAATTGCTATACTAATGTGATTTATTCCTCTTGTGGAGACATTCATAATTGGGAGGTTGGATATAATATGAAGTAGTTGAAGATATTTGTATATTAATAAAGGATTTACCATCCCAGATTAATTGTAGAAGATTTATCTCTACAGTTCATATAATAATCTTTGATTCTTGAATATTCGGCCAAAATAGAATGTAATGTAGTAAATGTGAACAATAGGGGAATTTTGGAAATAAAGATTATGTTACATGAAATATAAAGTTTAGGGCATGATCTAATATACTTAATCATGCATTGAGTTAAGATTTATCCATACTCAAACTCAAATAAGATAGTGGATGGTGAAAGGAGTTTATTGCAATGGTATTTGATATGAAAGGGTTATAGTGAAATGATTGATCTCTTGATATTTAGGTAGTCATGATGTGTGACTAGACACCACTCTTGATTTAAATATGATATTATTAAGTGGGATTTAATAATATTTCAACATGTTGCCAATATATCAAGAACCTAAAAGGTCATACATGAAAAGTTAGGGGATTAAGAATTATGAATGGATGTTGATTTAATATGATATATAGTTTTATTATTATAAGATAACTTTTATTTTTCATTTTCATGGGATAGATCATGAAAAGAGCTTTAATTTAATACCAAAATCATGCAATTTTGATAAGTAAAACTCTAAATATGCATAATACAAGTTTACTATACAGTGCATATGACATGCATGTTCATGTGTCACATTACTTGCACATTGTTGCACCCTAATTTTGGACCGGCTTGACTCAGATCAGGTTCGGGATGATTTTGGACCATTTTGGGTTGGTCTTGGGCCATTCCAAACTGATTCAGATCATTTTGGACCGTTCTGGGCCAACTCTGGCCCATTTTAGGATGACACG
>CANYBF011131500.1:0-27845 GCA_948192965.1 Dalechampia spathulata
TGTTGTTACTTCAAGAAATACATTGATTCTTATGTGTTTCTACTATTGTATGTAGATGATATGCTTATTGCAGGATCCAGTATGAGGGAGATAAACAATCTGAAGGCAAGCCTTTCTTCAGTGTTTGAGATGAAAGATTTGGGTGCAGCTAAGCAGATTCTTGGGATGAGGATCTCTCGGGACAGATCTGCCGGTACTTTAAATCTATCACAGGAGCAGTACATTGAGAAGGTGTTGTCCAGATTTAGGGTGAATGATGCTAAACCCAGGACTACTCCATTGGCAAATCATCTAAAATTGTCAAAGGAGCAGTCGCCCAAGACAACTAAGGAGCGGGACTACATGGCACTTGTTCCATATGCGTCTGCAGTTGGGTATAACAGGGTTAATGAATTCTTTTTAAGCTTAAGATTCCAAAGAAGCTTAACTGAACCAACTTTGTATTTCTATGTCTCAGATTTTGATATCTTGATTATTTCCTTGTACGTTGATGATCATTTTATTGCAGAAAATAATCATGTTTTAATTTAGAAGTTTAAGATACACATGGAATATCAACTTCAAATGAACAGTCTTAGTGAAATGGCACACTTTCTTAGAATGGAGGTTTATCAATGTCAATATGGAATTTTTATCAATCAATATAACTTGGACAACTTGCTTAGTTAAAACTAAGTTATCTATCTTCTTATGTAGAGCTTGGATTTGGGTTATTATACCTGTATTTAAATTACTGGTGAATTCATGTGGATCTTTCCTACCTTTCTTAAGTTGTTCAAGTTGACCACCATTGGTAGTTATTAATTCATATGTCTCCAGTGAGCTCTTGTACTTGCTCTGGTGTCTTATTACTCATCCTTCCTCTTGTTGTAGCATCTGCATCAGCTTAGTTGCACAATTCAAACCATTGTAACAATCTAATAGATAGATCTAATTAGCTTGGAAAAGTGACTACATCATCTTTAATTTTGTAACCATAATGTTAACTAGAATAGTTTATTCGGATCATTTGAACTTGTGAATATGTTAATGGATGCATTTATATTCTCTACTTTTCATTATTGTTAATTTAAATTAATTAATTTCATTATTTGTTTACTTTTAAAAAATTATTAAAAGTTAAATGTTAAATTGATAAATTTATATATATAATAAACTAAGTTAAGCACAAGTACGTACAAGTGTATAAATTTTTATTACTTATATTTAATAAATTATAATAAATGATGAGATTAATAATTCCAATATATATAAATTTTTATTGCTTTTGAAGCCCAAATAATTCATTTTTAATCATTGAAGAAATTCGAAGTAGACTTGGGCTCTATTCGATAATTTTAGCTGTTTAAGTAGTTGTTAGCTGTTTAAGTAGCTGTTAGCTGTTTTACTAGTTGTTATTGGTTTGATATTAGGTGGTAGTGATTAAATGTTTATATAATGGTTTAAAGATTTTATGTTCGGTAAAAATAGCTATTGGACTATTATTAAACATGAAATTACAAAAAAAACATTTTAATATAATTTTGAATTAAAGTATACATTCTTTTAATTTGGCATATATATATATATTAAAGATATAAGTATTAAAAACTAACAAATAAATATGAGATCAAATATTAATTTATTATATAAATTTCAAATTCCATAATTTTTAATTCATATTGCAACAAAAGATATAATTACAAAATGATGTGTTATATAAACATAAAATAATAAAAATATAAAAACATTCATGTAAAAGGGCATTGAAAGTAGCAATTAAAATCACAAACACTTAGATACCGAAAAATAAATCATCAACGATTTGATTACATCAAATACTTTTTTATACTATTTTCACTATTCCTAAGATAAGGCAGATAAATTTCAACAAATATTCTAATTATGAATTTAATTTTTATTTTATTGATAATCATATAAATATTTTAAAGATTTAAATTATTGATCATACATATAAATATTGATCAATCAAAAACTCAATTCAATACAACTTTAATTTAGAAATAAAAACATATAATTAAAATCAAATACAACCCTTGAAACGATGATTCGATGAACTTAAAATAATGATAAATGATCTTGAAAGGAAGATTACTTCAACAAATAATATATGAATAAGATAATAAGTTTTGCTAAAAAGTATGACGACAATTGTTTAAGGATAGAAAATTGTGTGTTTTTGTGTTTTGTTAAAAAGTATGACAAATATATTTTAAGGAGTATTAACCTTTCATACTCCACTCTTTAAATCTCTAACCACTTCCCTTAATAATCTCTCATCGAACAATAAAATAGATGTTTAAAGATGTTATTTTTTTAAAAACAGATTTAATGGTGTTCACATATTTTCGGACGTGTAGAATGGTTTAGCATACTAAAAAAGTCTCGGGTGTGCTTACTGATCGACTCATAATCCACGGACCGCAGTCCAGTCAGCCACTAACTTTCTGAAACTATATTACCAAAAGAAAGAAAAGAAAAAGGCCCTCTGTGTATTTGCTTAGTATAGTAATTCTGCCATGAACTGTGAAAGGATTCTATTTATGTAAAGATTACCTAGGCGCAAACTGGTGTTCCGTCACACTAGGCCCCGGAATTCGAGAACAAGAACTGTCAGAGAGTATTGTTTTCATAAAGTGTCCAAATCCAATGCATTCTCCTGTTTATGTGGACACTTCTCCATGCATTAACAGAGATTCAGATCAGTAGTCATACGTGAGTATAGGAGGCATGAAGGCTTCTGATTTGATCAGCTCATGCAGCATACCGATGGTGGGTTAGCTTCCGTTAAAGGATTACGACAAGAATTTATCCTTCATTGAAATTCACGGAGACTTGGCATATGGATTTGAGATTTCTTGGTACAGAAGCTATTGCAGAAAATGCAACGGTTATTGCTACCAGGACAGCCCAGACCACATTCAATGCCTTAAATACTCGAGTAAGCAATCTTTGATCATCTCGAGTTTCATAACATTTTTTGTTGAACAATGAATTAGTCAGTCTTAGGCTGTTACTATCACCTAATAATACATGTAACTAATAGTTGTTCTTATCGGGATATGGTACGGGCATTTAGATTTATTTAGAATGTTTAACCATATATCTATTTCAACAGTCTTCTTATACAACTCCATTCCATTGATTTATAAAATAATGTATAAATATGCAAAGAATGGTTTTTAAGGCATATAGATTCACTCAATTCTCTTGGCAAATTTGATGAGTTTTTTTTTTTTTGGCAGATATTACGGCACTCCAGATAATTGGATGTAAGACCTATTTCCTAGTCTATCTATAGTAGTACATACATTTGTAACATGATTGTCCATAAATATATGTTCAGTTTTCTGGTTTTTTGTTTTCACCAGGGTGTCTTCGAGGGCCATTGGAATTGCTTGGTAAGAGTTCTTTCAACCTTTCTTTGAATAACAACCTTTAAAAAACACTTAAAACTGTTATCGTACCTTTACATATTTATTCAATAAACAAGCTTTTTTAAATTCAAACTCTAGACGATATCATTATAATAAAAATACATTTTACTAGATTTCAAGTTCATTTGGATCTTATAATTTATATAATCATTGTTAAATGCACATTACGTTAATCAATTTTGTTAACAATAATAGAAAAACATGTAAAATGTTTGATGTCTTCTTTTTTTTCAATCTGAACTTTTCATTTAAAGTTTTTTTAAATCTGGCAAAAATAAACGAAAATTTACAAAACTGTTATATTTTTTGAAAAATTATAAAAATAACAGTTTTTTCAAAAATATTTGGAAAAGTAATGTTTTTAAGGTTTAAAATAAGTTTATTTTATGTTTATTTCAGTTTGTAGGAAGGTTTACTTGAAATTTATTGCATGTTTATTGTAAAAAAAACAATTATTTTTGCAAAAAGTTAATAATCACCCAATGTTAAATTAAATATAATTATCTTTTTCATTTAGAAGAGATAGGAGGAATTAAACCTAGATTCAATTTAACTTCCAATATATCAATCAAATTAATTAATATAATGCAATACTACAACTAAAAATTTCTTTTTTTTTAATTTCATTATATTAATTGATGTAATTCATTTACAGTGATATGAATCAATTTAGATAAATGTAGTTTCATAATTAATATCGAAATTGCATTTAAATATATGTGAATTTGATTTTTAATTTAAGTTTTTATCTTTTTATTATACAATTATAATAATACCTTTTTTAATTTATTTATTTTATCATATTTCTTTCTTTTATTCATTTTTTATTTTTCCTTCTCCTTTTTCTATCTCTCTTCTTCTTCTTATTGCTAACACTAGTCCTTGTTCTTTCTTTCTTTCTTTCTTTCTTCTTCTTCGTGGGTGCCATCATCGTCATATTTCCTTTTTTTCCTTCTGATTTTCCTTTTACTTTTTTCCATTCTCCTTTAGATTCTTCTTCTTTTTGTTTACCGTTTACTATTTTTTTATTATATTATTTGATAATATCTTTTTATTTTTCTTTTGTTTTTTATTTTGTTTTGTTGTATGTTAGCTTTTAAAACATTAATAGTCCGTACTTAAGATTCCACATTGGACGAAGTCTGCACCCGCCTAAATTATGGACTTTGTAATTCAAAGGAGCCTGAAATATCCTATCCTCCATGTTCTCCTTAACCTATATCTGCCTCCAAAGATATATAGTATCTGGATGACCATTAGAAATTGAATACTCAACTTTAACATCACATTTGTAAGCACCTATAAATTGTTTTACCGATGAGAATTCAGACAATTTCCAACAATTGTCTCATGTAACTTGTCTCCTTTCTCTGTACTTGATAAAATTAAACATCTAATACTAATCACTCACTAGAAACTCCCCACAATAACTAATCAGTTTCTCTTTTTTGTTGAAATTTCAAAATGCTTCATCCAGCAACGCTTCATGTTGTAAAATGCGCATGTGGGACTCCATGTGTTGCCGCTTTTTTAATCTATAAATGGCAAAGGAGACACTTATCAGGATATGGTGCCATTGAAGAATTTTTGCACAATCAAAACAACTTCTTCCCGGTAAGATATGCTTATTCCAACATTAGGAAGATTACCGGAGACTTCAAGGAAAAGCTTGGACAAGGAGGTTTTGGTTCAGTATACAAAGGAAAGCTTCGTAGTGGACAACTTGCAGCAGTAAAGTTCTTGACTGCTTCTAAAGCTGACGGACAAAGTTTTATTAATGAAGTTACTACCATTGGCAGGATCCACCATGCAAATATAGTTAGCTTGATTGGTTTTTGCATTGAGGGATCAAAACAAGCTCTTGTATATGAATTCATGCCTAACGAATCGCTTGATAATTATATTTTTCAACGTGAAGGATCTGTTCCTCTAAGTTGGGAGAAGTTACATGAAATTTCTCTTGGTGTGGTTCGAGGCATTGAATATTTACATCCAGGTTGTGACATGCAAATCCTTCATTTTGATGTCAAACCTCACAATATTCTCCTGGATGAAAATTTCACTCCTAAAATTTCTGACTTTGGGCTTGCTAAATTATACCCAACAAAGGGAAGCATTGCAACTCTTACAACAGCAAGAGGAACAATAGGGTATATGGCACCAGAGTTGTTCTACAAGAACATCGAACGTGTTTCGTACAAAGCGGATGTGTATAGTTATGGGATGTTGTTACTAGAAATGACAGACAGAAGAAAAAATCTGAATAATAAAGCGGCAAAGAATTTAAGTGAAATTTACTATCCTTTCTGGTTTCATGATCAACTCTCCGCTAGAAAATTAACCATAGGAGATGAAGTGGAAGAGGAAAATAAAATTGCTAAGAAAATGATTTTAACAGGTTATAGTGTGTTCAAATGCAGCCGTTGAATCGTCCTCCAATGAACAAAGTTATAGAGGTGCTTGAAGGAGATTTGGAGAGCCTGCAATTACCTCCCATGCCTCTTCTATTTCCTGCTGACATGATGGTGGAGAATGGAGAAAAATCATCCACAAAATCAACTGATTTTGTAGAATAAATCAGCTCAGCTGAATATTAGGTTGATTAAGTGGCAACAGTGATGAAAACAATCTAGTGTGTATTGTATTAATTTCTCCTTCCGTTTTCTTCTTAATTAGCTATTACATGAGAAAAATGATGTAAAGCATGTGATGTTACTATCATTAGTAGGATCCACCATGCAAATGTAGTTAGCTTGATTGGTTTTTGCGTTGAGAGATCAAAGCAAGCTCTTGTGTATGAATTCATCCTAATGGATCTCTCAACAATTATATGTTTCACCATGAAGGATCTGTTTCTCTAAGCTGAGAGAAGCTATATGAGATTTCTCTAGGGGTGGCTCGTGGGATTGAATATCTACATGGAGGTTGTGGCATGCAAATCCTTCATTTTGACATCAAACCTCATAATATAATATGCTTTTAAATGAAAATTTCACTCCTAAAATTTCTGATTTAGGGCTTGCTAAATTGTACCCAACCAAGAGAAGCGTTGCAACTCTTACAGCAGCAAGAGAAACAACAGGGTATATGGCAACAAAGTTGTTCTACAAGAACATTGGAGGTGCCTCTTACAAAGCAGATGTATATAGTTTTGGGATGTTGTTTGAAATGAAAAATAAAAGGAACAATCTGAATATTAAAGCAGCAACGAATTTAAGTGAAATTCACTATCCTTTCTGGGTTCATGATTCAGTTGTCCAACGGAAAATCAATCATAAAAATGAACTGGAAGAGGAAAATAAAACTGTTAAGAAAATGATTTTAACAAGATTATGGTGTATCCAAATGCAGCCTTTGAATCACCTTTGCTGGGAATGTTAAAATTACAACTGAAACTTAAAAGGATCTAAATGGATATTTTGCTGCAGCAGAAGTATGGTGCAAAATACTGCAGATTTATCTTTTCTGCTTAAGTTTTAATCAGCTGATATTGTCAATAAAAAGTATAACTTTAGTTGTATTTTTATCAAAATTAATCATGTACTTTGTACTTAGGTAGCATGCGTAAAGTATGGACTAAAAGTGTAATTTTGCCTTACTAGTATTAACTGTAATATAATCAAATTGTATCAGAAAATAAACCAGTTCTTCCTACGCAAAATTTACAAGCATATTTCTTATGTTTTCTCAAATTTCCTGCAACTATAGATACCTTGAGCTCTTAAGTTTTTCATGGTATCAGAGCTGTATATCGTTTAGGAATGTGGTTTAATTTGACAAATTTAAAAGAAGATCAATCAAAAATCGTAAAAATTCCTTTTTTCACTAGTTTTCATTATCAACAGTAGAGAAATGGCTTCAAGCTCAACCAGTTCATCATCTCCTTACATTCCCTTCTTTGATAGAAATTTGTATCACATCTAGTTAGTCAAGATGAAGTTCTACTTATGATCTCAAGGGTTATGTTGAAATAGATGAAGACCCTCCAGTCCTAAAACTGAACTACTCAAGAAAGATAAAGCCATCACATATCTTCACTCAGCATTGGTAGATCACATTTTCACATCTATCATGGATCTTGACTCATTAAAAGCCATCTGGGATTGGTTGAAAGAGAATTATGAACGTACTAACAGAGTAAAAGCTGTTAGGCTTCTTACATTGAGAAGAAAATTTGAGCTCTTAAAGATGAAGGATGAAGAGCAGGTGAAAGACTATACTGCTAGGGTCATGGATGTTATAAATTAAATGATGCTTCATGGTGAGGTGGTCACTAATCAAAGAGCAATAGAAAAGATAATGGTCAGCATTCCTTAGAAATTTCAAGCTAAAATTTCAACTATAGAGGAGACTTGTGATTTGGAAAAGCTTACTGTGGCAAAATTAACTAGCAAATTAGAGGCTCAAGAGAGGAGGCTTTCTATCAAAATAGATGAAAGCATTGAATGTACCTTTACTTCTCATGGAAAACTCATATAAAAGAGCAAACAAGCAACTAAACCTACTAGTAAATTTTCCAAAGCTAAAGCTATAAAAATCAGTGAAAGGAAGAAGCTTCTTTCTTATGTTTATTGTAAGAAAACAAATTATTTGTCTAATAATTGTTGGTTCAAAGGCAAAATGAAATATCATTGTTATTTTTGTAAAAGACCTGGCCATACATAAAAAATATTTCAAGCAAAACAAAAGCAAGAAAAAGCAGGAAAATAAGAGGTGAACTCTATAAAAGAAGAACAAAAGAATGAGAAAGAACTCTTTATGGCTGCAGAAGACTTAAAGTCTTGGTTAATTGATAGTGGATGTACTAATCACATGACACCAAACCTTGCTTTATTTTCCCGTATAGATAACTTTAGTACCATAAAGGTTAAATTGGGAAATGGTGACATACATTGTACGTGCTCAAGGTAGAAGGGTTATTGATGTTAAAACAAAGCAAGGTGTTTGATATATAACCAATGTGTTCTTCATACTAGAGCTTGATAAGAACCTACTTAATGTGCCTTAGATGTTAGAGAATAATTATGGTGTTTACTTCCAAAACAGAATATGCTCTATTGTAGAACCAGATGGAAGAGAGTTGACAGCTATTAAAATGACAGGAAGATGTTTCTATTTGAAGCTTGAAATGGTGTATGAATAAAATCAATGTTGCTAGTAAAGAAGAGAGTCTAAAATGGCATAAATGGTTTGGTCATTCAAGCTTGAAGGTATCGAGATAAATAGCAAAAACTGGGATGTGTCAAGACTTACTTGAAATCACAGAAATTCAGCAAATTTGTGATAGTTGTAAGCTAAGCAAATAATTTAGGTTGCCTTTCCCCAAAACTTGTGTTTAAAAAGCCAAATCAATGCTGGAAATTGTACACTCTGATATCTGCAAACCAATGAAGATACCTTCATTAAATGGTAGTAAGTATTTTACTCTTTTCATTTATGATTGGTCATGTATATATTGGTATATTTCCTTAAAAGCAAATAAGATGTATTTGGTTTTTTTAAGCAGTATAAAGCATTGGTAGAGAGATAAAGTAGCAGCAATACTAAAATCTTGATAACAGATAATGGTAGGAAGTACACTTCAAATGAGTTCAATCTTTTTTATAAGAAAGAAGACATCATCCATCAATTAATAGTTACTTATACTCCGCAGCAAAATGGAGTTTCAGAAAGAAAAAATTGAACTGTTATGGAAATGACAAGATGCTTATTATTTGAAAAAAAGGATGCTTAAATCATTTTGGGCAGAAGCTATCTCCATCTCCATTTATTTGTTGAACAGGTTGCAGACAAAGGTTGTGGAAGGTAAAACTCTAATAGAGGCATGGACTAGAAGTAAGCCTGCCATCAACCATTTAAATACATTTGACTCAATTTGTTACTTTCATATTCCAGTTGTAAGATGAACCAAACTTAATGAGAGTGCTACAAAGGGAATTCTGCTAAGTTATTCATTTGAATCTAAAGGCTATAGAATTTATCATTTATAGAATAAAAGGATTGTGATCAGCAGAGATATTCACTATGATGAAGAGATGTTTTAGGATTTAAGGAAGAAAAGGCTACAAAGCAAGTCATCATGAATTTAAAAGGGGAATCAATGTCGTAGATTTCATTTTCTAAATTCATAGTAGATGAGATAGCTGATGGAGAAGTTGTTTGAACTAAACCTCTTAAAGAGGTTTATGAGAGGTGTAACTTTATGTCTACAGAACCTCTCCCCTTCATAGAAGTAGCTAAGTCTCCTGAATGGGTGAAAACCATGGAAAATGAAATCTCAATGATAAAGAAAAATTACACATGAAAGTTGATTAATTTGCTAGAAAGTAGAAAAGTAATTGGAGTGAAATGGATTTATCGAACTAAATACAATCTAGATTATTTGATTCATAAGCACAATGCTAGACTTATTGTCAAAGGATACACTCAAGTTCCTAGAGTGGATTTTATAAATACATTTACTCCAGTAGCAAGACATGATACAATTAAGTTACTAATTGTTGTTACTATGATCTTGATATAAAATTATCCTTTTTGAATAGAGAACTACAAGAGATGATATATGTTGAATAGCCTTAAGGATTTGAAGTTCCAACCAAGACTAATTTGGTGTACAAGCTTAATAAAGCTCTTTATGAACTTAAACAAGATCCTAGAGCTTGGTACCGAAAGATAGATTCTCATCTGATAAATTCAGGCTTTAAGAGGAGTGCAAATGAAGCTACACTTTATTTAAAAGAAGTGCAAAGTGATGTGAAGCTCCTAATTTCAATCTATGTAAATGACTTGCTAGTTATTGGTTCAAACTCAACTGAAATTCTTGATTTCAAACTCAAAATTTTGCAGATGTTTGAAATATCAGACTTGGGACTTATGAGTTATTTTATGGGTATGGAGATAAAGCAATCAAAGAAAGGTATTTTTATTTATCAACATAAGTACACTCATGATCTGCCAAAGAAATTTAGATTGGAGAGCTATAAGGAAGTTCAAACTCCTTGAATTGTGAATGAGAAGTTGTCAAGTAATTCAGGTTCCAAATTGGAGGATCCAATTGTTTACAAAAGCATAATTAGGAGTCTTCTTTATTTAACAGCCATAAAAGTAGATGTAATGTTTGCTACCATCTACTTATCAAGATTTATGTCTTCTCCATCTAATATACATCTTAGTGCAGTAAAAGAGTATTAAAGTATTTAAGAGGAACATCTGATTTTATTTCCTACATTAGATCAAGAGTTGTATGTTGGAACATGAAAAAAATAACATGTGGTTGCTCAGTCCTCTGTAGAAGCTGAGCATATTACTCTTGTAGCTGCTACCAATCATGTGTTTTGGCTTAGAAAAATTATGAAAGATATTGGAATGAAGCACGAGGAAGCTACGGTTATTTATTGTGATAACAAGTCTACTATTACTATAGTAGAGAATTCGATTCAGCATAGAAGAACTAAACACATCAACATTAAATTCCATGCAGTTCATGATGTAGAAATAAATAATGTGATTAAGCTTGATCATTGTAATTCATAATTCCAACTAGCAAATCTTCTTACCAAGCCATGTACAAGAGGTCAAATTAAAGCATTGAAAAAGATGCTAGGAGTTTCAATTGGCAATTTTAAGGAGGAGTATGTTGGGAGTGTTAAAATTGTAGTTGAAACTTAAAAGGATCTAAATGGATATTTTATTGTAGCAAAAGTATAGTGCAAAATACTGTAGATTTACCTTTTCTGTTCGAGTCTTAATCAGCTGATATTATCAATAAAAAGTATAACTTTAGTTGTTTTTTTGTCAAAGTTAATCATGTACCTTGTACTTAGGTAGGATGCCTAAAGTATAGACTAAAAGTGTAATTTTGCATTACTAGTATCATTTGTAATATAATCAAAAAAAAATATACAAGCATATATAAGCAGTTCTTTGTGTGCAAAATATACAAGCATATTTCTACTATTTTCTCAAATTTCCTACAGCTATACACACCTTGAGCTCTTAAGTTTTTCAACCTTCCATTGAACAAAGTGATAGAGGTGCTTGATTGCCCTCTAATGAACAAAATGATAGAGATGATTTAGAAAGCCTGCAATTACCTCCTAGGCTTGTTCTATTTCCTACCGATATGATAGAGACTAGAGAAAAATTATCAACAAATTCAATAGATTTTGCAAAATCAAGCAGCTCAGCTGAACATCAGGTTGATTAAGTGGCAACAACACTGATGAACGATTTATTGTAAATTTATGTGTTTAACTATCGTTTTACGTTATCTGATTATGATAAATTTTCCAACACAAATTATATTTAGAGCATATGTTTGTAAAACTTGTGTAGCTTGTAGAAATGGCTTGACAAAACATTTAGAAGATAAAAGTTAACAATTTCAACAAATTATATGCAATTAAGGACTTATCCATAAGTAGAAAATGCATGAATCCCACAAGTCATGCCAAAATCATCATAATTGTATCCTCATATTGATTTCATGCTTATGAAAAGCTTTTGAAGCAACTCTTAACTAAGTCATCAAAATTGAAACTATATAGCTCATTAACTTTGATATGGATATTATACCTTGCTTCTATAACTTCCAAGTGAATGAGTTTACCTTTGAAGATATCAAAGCTTTTCCATGTTTTATGATTTAATTAATTGAACCTTTTTCATTTTCTATAAAATTATTTCTCCAAAATGTTAGTTTTTCACTTGTTTTTTCTCAGAATTAGCTTTCAATATTTTTCTTGTCACACCCTTACCCGGCACAACATACTCCCATAGCATAATTAATAACCTCCTAAGAAAGGAAATCATTAATTACATTACAAGGGTTGCATAAAATTTTTTTTTACAATATAACATCTATTTAATTATCATTGTATATATACTTGAGTACTTTGGCCATCTTTGAACATTAATCACTTTTTATGTATAATAAAATTTTCACTATCATATATACTTATGTCATTATGCATTATTATTATATTCACATCGATGAGTTATAGCAAATATTATATGAGTATACATTATAAATACATCATAATAAGCATTACTGCTAAATGAGTAATGAAATATGCTACATAATAAGAAATGACATCTTAGAGTATGTTTTGAAAGTCCAGACTGCATTTAGGATAGAGCTTTACGAAAGACCCGACCTTAGCCAACTGTAGATCAGCTACCCTTGTCGCTGTCGATTGAACTAGGTCCTGCATTCATCAAATGTCAAATGTTGAGTATATAACTCAGTGGTGCCAGGAAAATGAGCAAATGAAATCAAAAATAACATATTAACGTCAAATCATAGTAATTAGTAATAAGCAGTAAAATTGTATTATATAGTACAATTTTACATCACTTGCTAGCTAATAAAAGCAACGCATATTGCATATAGTAATATCCATAAGTTACTGTTCATAAATTACTATTCATAAGTTACTATTCTTAAGTTACTATTCACCATGTACCTGCGAATAAGCAATAATTTCCATATTTACAACATGTATAAATGATAATGTATGTCTCGGAGAATGCAAGCATGTTGTGCACTCTCCCTCTAACTCTTTATAACATTTTATCTCATTCTATAATGTTGCACAATTCCTTTTTCGTGTTGGGTTCCTCTAAGTACCGGCACTCAACTCCCATCGGAGGCTAAATATAAATGTAACTATAGGGTTCTGTGAACCTCATCTTCCTTGGGAGAGCCATTGTATCTGTATGATTCCTTTGGGGGAATCCATTAACTATATGACCCAGTACGTTTTTTTTCTGTAACATCTCTTTTCCTTTCTCTTACCCACCTTATAACTTCTCTATAATGCCATGAATATCTTTCCATGCTTGAATGCATCATGATGTATCATATGATTAATAAGTACATGATCATGTATGATAGTGGTCATATGATGTCTTTGTCCATACATATCCTATTCCATCAGTACGATTAACAATTAATTAGGAAACATCAATTCAAGACCATAAATGAGGTCATGAAAAGGAAAGCACAAACCTATCACTAATTTGCCTTTATCTACAACTTGGTCAAAAGTATGGAATTCGTTATCAGAACCTATAACATTTCAATTTCATATTCACTTAGGAATCATATTCACATTTTCCAAACAATTATCATGCTTAGAAAGCATCCAAGTATTATTCCATAGATAAATACATACATAAGTCATACTTAAGTGTATTGATATGTAAATGATATATTTGATAAGTACTTATCAATTTTAGGATTTTTTACATAGGTACAATATTCATTTGGTAAGTTACTATTCATTTGGTCATTTTCTATTTAACTAACTTTATACCTTGCATTCTTTTTTTTATGTATAATAAAATGCCTAATTGTTTCATATTTATATTATGATATGTACTTCTTTAATGTACCTTAATAGAAGTATAAGATCATGCATTTAAGGATTTAAAACAAAATTGCATAATAAATTACCTTAGTATAAAAACATGCACGCATTTTAAGTTCATACACATTTTCTCTCATGGAATAATTAGCATTGTACTGGCATTTTGACTAAAAAAATGACCTTTAAATTGAGTGATTCTTAAATTATTAGAAAATAGACTCAAATATCTTTCCAAAAATATATTATATGCTCAAAAATTCAATCATTAAGGCCTCTAAATATCAAATAGCCAAATGCCTATCAATTTTGCTTAAATTTCTACTCAATGTAACATTGTAAATGATGTGGCATTTTGGACTAGGCAAATGACTTCAGAAATTTTTGAAATTAGTACCATTAAAAAATAGATTCAAAGATCTTTCCAACAGTATATTATGCATTCCATAATTTTAAGGATAAGGTGGTCAAAACTGAATTATCATAAATCTCTAACTCTGCCTCTTTTGAAATTCAGTTTTGGCAGACTTTGTGCACCTTACTTATATGCCACATTCATTGTATTCAATCACCTTAAAACCATACCATATTGCACATACACCTATCTAAACATGTTATAAATAATACAAAATCAAAATTTTTAATGTTCATGCATTAAATTATCATATTAGGCAGTCATTAACACAAGCACGTCCCCTAAGTACCAAAATTTGCATAACTTTGCAATTCCATTCCAATTGCCTTAAAACTTTGTTTTCTTTATTCTAACACCATAATTCTTCATTTCCATACACAATCTAATGATTTATTGTATTAGACCAAAAATTGGCAGCCAAATGCACAAGTGCATGTTTTTGGGCAGCAATCTTTTTTTTTTTTACAAACTTTTCACATTCCAATTCACTTTTCATGCATATTACTTCATCTTCATCATATTTCCTCACTTAATTTACATAACACACCCATTACACAGCATTATAAGAGTCCTTTCAACATATGTCATCTAGGAATTTTGCTCACATCAATTCCATACATGAAATTTTGAAAAATTGCATCAAAGATGCTGAATCAAGTGTGCTTGACAACATTCTATCATCAATTTCATAAAATCCATGCATAATCTCCATGACCTAATTTTCCAGCTTCTAAAAACTCAAGTTCTAGCAATTCACAATAAGAAATAAAAACATATATAAGAAGAACTAAGTGAAAACAACTTCAAAAACATAAAATTCATCGAAAATTACCTTAGGAAATAATTAATCTTTAACTTGGAAAGTGAAAAGAAGGAAAAAGGAAGAAGAATTTAAAAAATGGAGAGTGGAAAGAGTATCATACGGAATTAGGCTTCCTTAATACAAATTTATTTATTTTATTTTTAATTAATAAGAAGTCAAGGAAGGGTCCAATCAAATGGTGACACTTGTCATCATTCCATTGGCTCCTTCCTTTTAATTATCCTTAATTATTTTCTTTTATTTTTTTATTAATATTTTCATTCCATAAATAACATAACTTAGATACGTAAATTAATATACATTCATACATACCTGTCATTTCCTAAAATGCCCCTCTCTTTCCATGAAATTACCAAAATACCCCTACCTTCAACCTAACTTATTTTTAACTCTAATTTCTTTTATGACTTCTAATATACTTTCTAGCATATACTTTCACATAGAATAACATGTTTACTATATCAAAACATTACATTCCATGTATGCTTTCATTCTAAGACATCATTTAAGGCATGTTTCATAAGTCATTTAAATTGCAAATAATAAGGTATAAACATTGCACTTTCATCACTTTAATCATTCTATTACAACTTTACCTTGAATTCCATATCTTATGAAATTTGATTCATCTATATCATACTCATAAACATATGTACCGTACTAATGCATCCATAAATCATTATGCATTCATGCATCATTCATTCAATCATTCTAATTTATGCATAAAATGCAAACATATAAAGATGCTATGAATATGGATGTGACATTAAAGGAGCATCATGAACATTTACAATTGGTGTTTGAGAAGCTAAGAGAGAACCAGCTTTATGCCAAGAAAGAGAAGTGTGCTTTCATATAAATTAAGATTAAATTCTTGGGTCATGTGATTGAACAAGGTCATATTTGGATAGATCAAGATAAGGTGAAAGTGATTCAGGATTAAAATATCCTTACATCCATGATGGAGCTATGATCATTCTCGGGGTTGGCCAACTACTATAGGTGATTTATTCAAGGGTATTCTCAATGTATTATCCCTTTGAAAGAAATACTGAAGAAACAAAATGGTTGGAAGTGGTCCAAAGAGTGTCAAGAAGCCTTTGAGAACTTGAAGCAAGTAGTGATAAATGACCTAATGTTACAGTTACCGGATATATTGAAACCCTTTGAAGTGCAATCAGATGCCTCTGATTTTACCTTGGGAGGAGTTCTGATGCAGGATGGACATCCCGTTATCTTTAAGAGTCGCAAGTTGAATGAAGTCAAAAAGAGATATTCTGCCCATGAGAAGGAACTAGTGGGTGTGGTCCATCGTTTATGAGTCAACGGCTAACTGGGTTGTTGATGCATTAAGAAAGAAAGCATAGTTAGTGGCTATGAAGCAACTTGCTCGTCTATCTTTCAGTCATGTCAAGACTTCTTTATGAGATCGGATAAGGGATGGTTTGGCTAGTGACCCTTAAGTGGTAGCATTGATGAATTTAGTGAAGTAGGGTAAGTTAAGATAGTTTTGGTTGGAGGACAGATTGTTAATGGCAAGGTCAGATCATCCCTATGTACCTCAATTGGAAAATTTAAGAAAGACACTACTACTTGAATGCCATGACATACTATAGGAAGGACATCCAGGATGGTATTGTACTTTGGTGTTATTATCTTGATACTATTATTAGCTAAAGATGGAGGAAAATATGAAAGCTTACATGAAGACATGCTTAGTTTGCTAACAATATAAAGTGGTAAGATAAAATACCATCGGATTATTGGATCCTTTGCCCATGCCAACTTGTCCCTAGGAGAGTGTCTCACTTAATTTCATTACTTGTCTGCCTCGAGAGGGGAACTTTGACACTATTTTGATGGTGGTAGATAGATTCTCAAAGTATGCCACTTTTGTGCCTATGTCAAAGCATTTCAAGTCTGAAGATACTACAAGAGCATTCTTTAAACATGTAGTGAAGTATTGGGGAGTTCTGAAAAGCATTGTAAGTGACTGAAAAACATTAATTCCACACTTTATTGATGCCATCTATACAAGTAAGAACCCAAAAATATTCAACTTTATAAAAGAATGGAGATAGAATGAGGAGATTGCACGAGCACATCTGGAAAGAGCATCACAAAAGGATGAAGAAGCATGTAGATGCAAAGCGATGACATGTACAATTTGAGGTAGGAGATCGGGTGCTAGTATGGTTTCACCTCAAACAAGTTCATCCCAAAATAAAGACAGAAGGTTGATACCTAAATATGAAGGATCGGGGTTAATTCTTGCAAAAGTAGGAGCCACTGCCTATAAATTGTAACGACCTAGTCTTTCATGTAAGCTTGTTGCACCCTTACCATGTAGATGAAGAGGATGTCTCCTGTAACCAATCTACTAGACCAACCGTCATAAAGATGAAGATGAAGATTACTACCAAGCTAACGGAGTAGATCTTAGTAATGTAAAGGTCGTTCACCAACAAAGGCTTGTACACTGAGTACCTGGTCAAGTGGAAGGATGAACCAAAAGAGGAGACGAGTTGAGAGAGAAAAGACAAGCTCCAAGCATTCAAGAACTTGATTGAAGACTTTGTGAAAGGGCGATCAATGGGGTCATCAACCATTTGAGTGGGGGAGACTGTAAGGGATAGAGGTTTCATGTAAGGGGAAAAGGGGTAGAATAGTAATTGATAAAATGTATTTATTTTCTTGTAATTTTGGGGTGTGATGGCTCAAAAACTTTGATGTATATTCTTTCCAAAGTCAACTATACTCCTAATACTCTTTAAGGAGGAGTGACTAGTTGAACTTTGGGTGCTAACCTGACAAGCTAGTCACATTGTGGGCACTAAGGTGCCTACTTTCTGTGTGGGTTATACAGGATCTTCTCCCTTATCTACACGGAGCATGAGGATCGATTCCTTATAATCCAATGTTCATGAATGAAAAAAGTAACCATGTTTATCAATGTGCTTCCGTTCTTTTATGTGCCTTTTCATATGTTGCCTTGCCGTGGTTGTGAGATGAATGTTGTATTATATGCTATACTTGCCTATATTGTATCTGGTTGTGCTTATCCTAACCAATGATATGGATTTAAACAGGAGCTAACCTCTTTTGGTGCATGTAGGCTTAATTAATTGGCTGGTTTGTTGAATGTAGTGTCCGAATGTGAACATCGCACGGGTTTACAAGAATTGTCTTGAATCCAACCCATGATACTTAACACCCGTTTACCTCCATCACTACTTATAAAGTTTAAAAAATCTGGATTCTTTAAAATATGGATTCTTTACTTATTATTTATCATCATATATATGAATTGTTATAATTTTATATATTTAAAATTGATTGAATTTCTTTGAAAGAATACATCACTTGGAGATTTTTTTATAAATTAATTATCCTTGATATTTGTATAGGTGAATTTTTAAAAAATTAGTCAATAAATTTTGACCAATTTATGGTCCTCATGCAAGCTTCTTGCATTAATTAGTATCTTATCAACTTATCAAAGTAATGCCATCATCTTCTCATTAAAAAAAAAAGGGTTATCATCAAATTTTAATCGGTATTTTTATGGATCTGCGTCTTTCATTTTTTTTATTTATCATTTTCTCTATTTAAATTATATTCAAATAAATAAATAAAATTTGAAATCTCTTTCACAAATTTTATCTATATATCTCACTCTATACTTCATTTTTCAAACATCTTACTTTTTTTTTTACTTTCTATTTATTTTTCTATATTAAGTTTATTTTACTTTCATTAATATTTGCTTTTTATTTATATCTTTCATATTATTTATTTTTAATTTTCTTTATATTTTGAAATGATTTGTTTGATTTCACTTATTTATGTTCTGATATTATTCTTAAAATATATTCTTTCAATTTAGATTAAATTTTATTTTTATTCCATTTCACATATTATATTTTTTATTTGTTTATAGGTAAGTTTATCATCATTAATGGCTGTGAGGAATCCATGAGAGGAGACAACACCAGGTTTAATTAGCTTCTATTTGAATAAAGATAAAAGATGATCACATGAATTTTCCATAACTTCTTTTTTTTTATTAGCAGATGAATTTTCAGTTTCCTCATTTTTCCTGGATTTAGCTGAAAAGGATGGGCAGATGAACATAGGAGACGACGAAGAACGTTCATTGCTTGGTAAGTGCAAGGCCAAAACAATGGTTTCTGCCATTACTCAGTGGATTGGCAAACAGAAATCTGAACTCCCTTCCAAAAGATATTAAAAGAAATTGTCGTTTATTACCAGCTTGTCGGCAATTTACTGCGTACACTTTGGTGTTATATGCTAAACTTTGGCTCCTGCTCAATATGCACGCAAATTTGTCTTCTAATACCAGGCTCTGGATTTTCTAGGAAATGGCAATCTTGACAACCTCCAAGTCGTATGAAGGTTCCCCTTTCTGTATTATGCAAGGGAAAGAACACAGACTTGCCTTCTCTCGATCCTGTTTCTCCTAACGTATAACAAGAGGCTTGTTGGCACGTAAAGGCCAAAAGAATCCCGCAGCTGAGCGACCAGGACACCGCAATTTATTACAACCCCTAAACCCAGTTGACCGATCTTCGCAGAAGAGTGACATGCGACTGTTTATAGTGGTTTTTTTCTTTCTATCTATCTAACTTCCGGTGGTAGAGGTGTGGTGGAATCCAACCCAGATTTGGAAGGCTCCAAGAAGGTGCAGATACGAGTCGAGTTGAGGCTTATTGGCAAGTCTAACTTTATTCATCTATGAGTGATTTTATGATAATTTAAAGATTAGTTTTACTTTTAGGATACTCGTGTGTAGTTGCCATGAAAATATCGATCGAAGTGTTGTTGGGTTATAGAAGGGTGGTCGGGGGGGGGGGGGGGGGGGGGACAGGTCTGTTGGGCCCTGAAGAAAATGGTGAATCCTTGGGCTTAATCGTTAGGCTGGGAAGGTGGCGTCTGTATATTAACCGGGCGGAATCAGGAAAAGATCAGAACTTCAAAATCTTCATTCGTACATTACAACAACAAGAGGCAATTTGTTTTAAGATCTCATTTTAGTAAAATAACATAAACATTTTATATTTAGCAATAATAATTTTTGTCAAATTAAATTTTAAAATTTATATCTATGTTATTGATCAACTTGCATGGTGATAAATCACATGAATATTATTATTTTTTATTTTATATATAAACTTACAAAAATTATACATAAATATGATTACTTGCATATTATTATTAACAGTTAATCAAAATTATTGATCATTATAATTAGTATTGATCTATCATAATCTAATAAAAAATTACTGGTATCTCATTGTCAACGATTGAATTTCAATTAGTGACTGATCAACGATAATGATAAATAATAATCAAACGGATGCTAATAAAAATAATTATAGAAATACTAGTTTTTTAACAAATGAACATCAAAATGTTAAAATTTTTAAAATAATCCTTAAAACATGTTATTCTTCATAATTTGTCCCTGGGACTTGCAAAATGATATCATCGAGGTAGGAAATGATACCTACTCTGCTTCTCAGGGTCAACTATTTTCTCCATTAAAAATTATCATTTTAATTTTGTCAAATATAAAAAAAGAAAGTAGATTGATTTTCGATCTGATTATATTATATGCAATGTATTATCTATCAAAATATATAATTTTAAGCTGAATGCATGAAATTAAGATGAGAGAACTTGTTGGTTGTTTGACTTCTTATCCTGCCATAATTATATATTAAACAAATTACAACTAAAAATTTTAATCATTCTATATTATATTTATTGATTTATAAAAATATATAATTATATGCAAGTGTGAAAACACAGACAGGCGAGAATCAAGGCAGTAGATATACTTTTATAAACAAAAAATGTAGCTTGAATTCAGGACAAATTAGCTACAAGAGAATACTTTGGTACGAAAAGGTGATGCCCTCATCACAGGTGCCCCCACCGTCCAACCCGACAGGCATCGTGAGGGAGGTAAATCATGGTACTCCAGCGGAGTCCTAGATGGGGATCCAGGTCTTGGTGCCCACAAGGAGTCCACCCAGAGGACGTAACTCCCACACTGCGGCTGTCAAGACTCGAACCGTGACTTTTTGGTATCAACACCACACCCGAGTACCAACTGGGCTACACCCGTGCGGGTGCTACAAGAGAATACTTTAGATACAACAGGGTGGTGAATCTTGAAACACTTGTCAACAAAAAGCAAAAGAGGGATTGCATGTCCCCAACATATATGTATATATATATATATATATTTACTCAAGTGAAATTTATTATGATTCCTCCGGCTATGATAAGCAGGATTACTGTCCAAATGATTACCTCTAGACTATGGAATAAAATTATTAAAGGAAAAGTAATAACCTTGATTGAGAACAACCTACCATCCCCCCCCACATGAACTTCAATCATTCCTTCTCACCTTCATTTCTCTATGTTTTTTGCTTTCTCGATGACCATTGTCGCTCCGGTCTAAAGTGTGCCGTCGTTCCATCAGACCGAATCAGTGTACGCGTGGAGTATGAACCTATCATGCCCAGGCGATCGCTTTTTACTCGATCTACGTGTAGTGGTAGTAGCCCATTATGTGATTTACGGTATGCAGTTTGCTGCTCAGGATGATTCTTTTCTTTATTAGCTTAATAAAAGCGTGGAGAAATTTTGAAAATTGTGAAAATTAAATATATTAAATTTGATTTAGTTTTAATTTTTAAAATAAAAATATTTATTCTTTCAAATGATATTGAACCAATTGAGCGTATATCTTACGTTAATATAAAAAATAAATAAATCTATATTTTTAAAAACACGATCATGACAAAAATCATAACTTTTACACGAATATTCTAGCCAGATGATAACCTAAATTGAGATAACACTCTTATTTCTATCCATATATAAGATGGCCACAGAATAAATGATACTCCGCTAAGTAGCTTGAGTGCTATCCAAATGGTCTATGTATGGCCCCATGCAGCCAAGGCTCCTGGATGTATTAGTTCATGTTAATTAGCAAGACCCTCAATTTATCATGCTATGTGATGGGTAGGACATTGTTGGGAGGTTATGTGGCAACTCAAATCAAACTTAAGGAGACTCACCACCAACATGCACCTACAATTTGTTCCTTATGTGTGGCTTGGAGTTGATAGCTCCATGGGTGCCATTGCTTTTTCTTATTTCCACAACTTGCATGTTACAGCCATTTTCAAGAACTCGTATTGCCCTTTATCTGTATATAAAAAGTGTAGGATTTTAATTATTATTGAATATTTTAAAATTAATTAATGTTAAGAAATAAATATATTTTAATTTTATAATGTATATATTCAACTCATATGAATACTTATAACATTTTATCATAATTTAATTTATTTATTTTGATCATAAAATAATTTATATAAATCTTTATCAATACAAAAATTTATTTTGTTGAATTAGATCCACAAAGTTATTAATTAATGTTATATTAGTATATATTGTATTAATTTTTTAATTTTTAAATTAGATAATAATTTTTTGAAAAAAATCATTATTTGAATTTAAATTATATTTTCTATGATGTACATATAAACACGAACATTATATTTAAAATATAGAACAGAATAATATATTTACTTAGATTCAAGCATGAAATATGATATTTTTTAAGGACAAGTTCATTAAAGTGGTACGTATAACTGTATTCACGCATAGAAAAGGTGTGTTCTCGTTAAGCCTTCAATGAACTCCGGTCATTGGCGGATGCTGGGCCACTTTTCCACCATCAACCTAGACACCCTTGTACCATTGATCATATTACTTGTTTCTTCCTGGGCTTCGATTCGGTTATAGTGTCGATTTCAATTATAAAAATTTCAATATCATATTAACTAAGGAAAGGGTGAGAACAATGCATGTTGGGCATATATAGTTTACACTCTATATAAATGAAAGTATAGGGTTGAGGGAGGTAGTAGCTACATCAATGTCTACTGTATTCACAGTTGCAGAGAGTGGTGTCGAGCTAGAATTGCAGCAAATTTAATTGTCGGTGCACAAACGGATAAACCGTGGCACTGTGGAGAAATTTGAGTGAATTGAATGAAAATTTTTGACTTTATTACTAAATTGTGATTGGTCGAAAAATAAAGAATTTTTTCTTTTCTGGATTTGATGTGAAATAACAAGATTCAGCATGTGCAGAGGATAAAACTATTGGTTTAGAGTTTTCAAAGTGCCACGTGCGTCGTTATCTTGGTACCACGTGTTGCGTGGATGAGGTAGGTTGTCATGTAGCTTTCACTCACTCGCCATCCACCAATTCCGAACCTTTTATCAATTCTACTTTATTTCTTGAAATTAATACCAAATATAATAAATTGCCATCGATGTCGTTCTTTCTTGTTCATTTTTGTTCGTTTTCAACATTAATTAATTACGGAAGAAAATAAAAAAGGGAAAAAATAATTTATATTTCCTTTAATTTAAATATTATTTATTTTAATCATTATAATTTTTAAAATTCATTATTCTTTTAATCTACCATTTTCCTTGGTTTCATTCTAATTTGAAATCATTTTCAAGTCCAAAGTCATGTTTTCTTTTAGTAGAACACTTTATTATAAGAGGATAACAGTGGATTAGGAATGGGATCCAGGCGAAAATTAGTGTAATTATGAGATAATCATACTATCTGTTTTGTATCATGTTTCATATACTTTGTTTGATATTCTGTGTGTGCTTATTTGGTCTTACATAACCTCCATCAACAATAACTAATTTGTTTTTGGCTGGAAAAGCTATAACCATTGTTTTGCTCCATGACAAGTAATTGGATCCAAATGATGCTCACCAGCTGCAATCCAGGTTTATTTGATGTTTGCAACTGCAAAACATCATTTTACCGGGAATGTTACAGTAGCCATTAGAAACTAAAAAAACTATATTTGATCTATTTATTATTATTATATTCATACATATTGTGTTGCTTTACATACTATTATATATATAATTAGTATGTATAACTATCTCTATTCTAGAAAAATCTATAATGACATGGCCCCTTCCTTTTGATATTAAAAACAAGGATAAATCTGTACCTTCCATAACCCTCAAATTCCAATAGTAATTGATATCTAATATTTTATTTTTCCCCATAAAATTTAAAACATATTTTAAAAAATCTAATATCTTTATTGATTAAATCAACCAAATATTGATGACATACTAAAAGAATTTCATCATTTTACTAATTAAATATTTTAACATAAATTAAAATATTTCAATCGTATCAAATAACTTTTTTAAAAAATAATTATGTAAATAATAAAAAATTATAAAATTATTCTGGATTTCTTACATCCTCTATTATCAAACCTAATAAGCTTTATATCATCAATTGATTACATCTTTTAAGTTGGAAATTGATATTGGTGATTATCATAACTATTACTTATGAATTTATCCACTTTCACTTTCACTTTTGATCCCAATAAAACTTTTGGATGGTTAATAATCATATGATTTAACCTTCAAGAATTTACATATTTTTTCTCAATTAATTAATTGTTAATTTCAAGTGGTATAATTGATCATATATTTTTCTAATTTTAACTTCACATTTATTACTATTTTCGATCTATAATACAATTCTATAATTTTCAAAATATAAAATTGAATCATTAACTATTATATTTTAAATTGATCACAATGAAATGTTATAAATTTATATTATATACTTTTGGAAAAAAATATTATTAAAATAAATATAGAATAAAATAATTCAAATTAATGATAATTTAACATATACATTTCCACTAGTCTGATTACGGGAGTGAATTTATATTTCATTAATAAGATCTGATTTCCAAAATAATTTTTAATTACTTAAAAATTATTATATACTTTTAGTCCAAAAATTAAATTTTCTTTAGAAAAAGTAGCTGATCATACTCCACTCACGCAAAAATAAAAAATCAACGGGTCTTATGGGAAGCCAAATCAGAAATCAACGGCCCAAGTTTCGTCCCAAAACGACAAGAGAAGCAAATCACACGAGAGGGAATCGAAATCCACCATGTGACAAGGTAGCTTTCAAAATCCAAAAAAACCGCGTCCACGTCAGCAACCGAAGGAATAAAAAGGCAACGTGGCATGCGTATGTTAAAAATAAGTGGCACCAATAAAGGAGCCATGTCAGCATAAAGCAGCATGTGCGACCATCGTTGTAACTTGAAATTTCCGCCGGAGTTTGCGGCTGGGAAAATTTTTGTTTGGAAAGAAAATGGGAATTAAAATGGACCTACAAAGGGGCAGTGAGGTTTGATTTAGAGGGCAAAAGCATGTGCCCTTGTCACCAATATATATATATTATTTTTGGTCCAACTTATCATCAATAAAACTTGTTGCGGTAATATGACTCTATTAAATGTTTCCTCCTATATATATTATTTTTGCTTTTGGCTTGAATCTTGTGGTGCATGATCAATAATTCAATAATCAATAATCAATCAACATAAAATTGATATCAACATAATTATAAATAATTTAAACTCATATTTAATATCATATTGACTATCAATTTGATAAATCATATAAAAATGATGATCTCTAAGAATAAATAATATTTGTATTTTGTAGAGCAAAAGAATAATAATATTAAAGCCTTATTGAATGCATATATGGAGAAAAAACTTGTTGGGCGTATATTTCTAAAGATAAAAAATGGTTTATATTTTAATATAAATCTTAGGAAAGGGTTAGATGTGTAATTATGGGTACAATCTTAAACATTAGTTGTGGTGAAAAAGAGGATGAAGAATAGATGTTAAAATGGTAAGTTAGAAGAAAATTTAATAAGGAAGGACTTGACATAGTTCTTCACACTTTTAACAATCTCTTATGATTTCATCCCCTTTTTTCTCCAAAAGAACAAATATAATGGATATTACACTAATAATTTCTTACATTGCCACCCAACACAAGCAAAATATAGGGACCCATGAAATCCATTTTCCTATTCTCTTCTATTAACAAAAATAACAACAGTAATTTGGCAAAAGTTTTTTAATCATCTTTAACAAAGATGGTTTATGAAAATGATTTATATTTCAACAACCTTAATCTCACCTTTAAGCCTTTTTCTCTTTATTTATTAGAAGAAATATGTTTATAAACTTTTAAATGATATAATAAAGATTTTGATCTCGTACGAGAAATTAGATTATAAGTCTAATTTTAATACAATTGATATGAATTTCTAATTCTTCCTTGTATGCAAGTATCTACAAATATCACTGTTGGACTTAAATTCAAAAATTTTAAATTAGTTTAATTAAATTAGAATTTTTTGGGAGCATTAATCATCTAATTAAATTTTAATTAATAGTTAAAATTTTTCCTAAGGATTAATAGTTAAATTTTAAGAATTATTAAAAGCCACTAGCAAAAATAATAGCAGTTATTAAATAAGGAAGTGGTAGTAGTTTTTCCTAAGGAAGATGGAGCAACAGGACGTGGGGAAGTGAACAGTAGTTATTCCATTTCCAACAACAAGTGGGTAAGCAGTTACAGATTTGGCTTAGATAAAAGGAACCAAGAGAGGTTGGTGGAAAGGGATCACAAAAAAAAAACCAATTCTCTCAAGATTATATTTTTCAACAGTTTTTTTTTAATGTTCATACAATCATGCTATTTTTGAACAAGTGGAGGATTCAATCAAGTGGGAGCAAGCCATTGATGATGAGATGTGTTCACTTGAAAACAATAACACATGGGCACTGACTGAGTTACCTACACGGAAGAGAGCTTTGTTGAACAAGTGGGTGTTTAGAATCAAGGCTGAACCAGATGGCAAAAGGAGATTCAAGGCTTGGTTAGTAGTTAAAGGATATTCACAAAGGAAAGGTATTGATTATACTGAAATATTTTCTCCTGTTGTGAAATTAACTACTATCCGAATTTTGTTGAGTATTGTTGCATCAGATAATCTGCATCTTGAGCAAATGGATGTAAAAACAGCATTTTTACATGGAGATCTAGATAAGGAGATATATATGCAGCAACCAGAAGGATTTATAGTTTCAGGCAAGGAGCACATAGTATGCAAGCTCAACAGGAGTTTGTATGGACTGAAGCAAGCACCGAGACAGTGGTACAAGAAGTTTGACTCCTTCATGTGCAAGAATGGTTTTCATAGGAGTAAAAAGGATCAGTGTTGTTATTTGAAGAAATACACTGATTCTTATGTGTTTTTACTCTTGTATGTAGATGATATGCTGATTGTAGGATCCAATATGAAGGAGATAAACAATCTAAAGGCAAGCCTGTCTTCTGTGTTTGAGATGAAAGATTTGGGTGCAGCAAAGCAGATTCTTGGGATGAGGATTTCTCGGGATAGATCTGCTGGTATTTTAAATCTATTGCAGAAACAGTACATTGAGAAGGTGTTGTCCAGATTCAGAGTGAATGATGCTAAGCCCAGGACTACTCCATTGGCGAATCATCTGAAACTGTCAAAGGAGCAGTCACCCAAGACAACTGAGGAGCGAAACCACTTGACACTTGTTCCTTATGCTTCTGCAGTTAGGAGCTTGATGTATGCTATGGTTTGCACTAGACCAAATATAGCATATGGAGTGGGAGTTGTTAGCAGGTACATGTCAAACCCAGGGAAAGAACATTGGGAGCTGTGAAGTGGCTTCTGAGATATCTTAGAGGTACATCTAGTACTTCACTTTGTTATGGCAATGGCAAAGTGGTTCTACAAGGTTTTGTGGATGCTGATCTTAGTGGTGATGTGGACT
>CANYBF011131649.1:0-11161 GCA_948192965.1 Dalechampia spathulata
TAACAAACTTTCTGGGTTTTGAATAAGAAGTTGATGGGATTAGTTTGATGTTGATGAATGAAGAGGTGGGTTTGCATGATTAGGTTTATATAGTTGTGGTAGCTACAGAATATGTATTAGGTTCGGAGAAGACGCATCGCCGTGTTGGTCAATTTTCAGAAACTTTTGCTTTTGGGCACATCGTTTCCATATACTACGACCTCGTGGAATGCTTCTAAGATCGGCTACTTTCCATCAGTTCACTGTCAAGCCGACTTCCTTCATTTCAAATTGCTTTCCTGTGCATATATTACTTATTTGAGACGGTGGGAGTATTTACCATCTACATATTATTGATTATTTATATTATATGCATTAAAATTTTTATGAATGTAATTTACTATTCACTATTTATAATTATAATTTAGTTTATTTATCATAAAATAAAATATTATTAATTAATAATAATAATAATTATTATTTTACACCTTGATAAAATTAAATAACTTATTAATAAATATAATAAAATTTTTGGTATAAATATTTAATATAGTCTATTAATATATGTTTCACATTTAATTTATTTAATCATATATAATTCAATTATGTATGTATATATATATTATGAATGAGAACAAATTTGATAATTATTTCATAGTATTTAATGAATTAATATTCTATTAAATTTTAATAAAATTTAATAATTTATTTGAAACAACATTCATATATATATATATATTAAGTTAAAATTAATATTTTAAACTAAAATAAAATTCTATTATATTTTTATATTATATTTATGAAAAGGAAGTAATTCTATATTTTTATTTATCTTATAGCTTCAATTATTAATATAATTATGATATTTCATAATAATGACAGAAATATTTAGAGATTTGGATTTAAATTTATCGTAAATGTCTGTAAAATAAAGCAAAAAAGATAATAATTATGATGTTTAGTAGTTAAGTAGTTATAAGGATGGAATAAAAATTGAGTGGTCCAAATCTAATGGCAAGGGTGGTCGAGATTATAAAGTAGACCCACAGAGATGCGAAAAAAGTCTTCACCACGAGACCCCTTTCGGTGGCGAAATATGCTCGGTCCATATCTGGATAATTAAAGGTATATCGAATTGTCAACACTTAATGCATCAATGGGTGGATTTCTTCCGATATGTATATTTTATTAATAAATATATTTTATAAATATAATTATTTAATGAATGTATTAAATGATTTAAAATTTTTATAAATTTAAAAAGTAGATAAAATATAAAATATATAAATATTAATTTTTATAAATATTAAAATTGAGATATTTTTGAAATATGATATTTCAAATCTTATAAAAATAAGTAATATTGAATCATATAATGTTTCATAATATATAAATATATACATTCTTAAATTATAAATTAAATAAAATATTTTATCAAATATATATAATTTATAAGATATTTTATTCAAATCACTCTCATATTTATTGTTTTTTTTTAATCTTTTTCATGTTATATTTAATTTTTATAACAGCTTTTTTTATTTTAAAGTAAAAAATGGATTTTAAATGAGTGTACTTTTCCCTTTTTCTCTTTCTTTTTAACATTTAACTTTTCCCATTTTCTCACATTATTCTTATTTTTCCTTTTTTTAAAAAAATATATCATTTTATAGGATATAAATTCTTTAAGTAATCAGTTCAATCATCAACATTATACAAGTATTAGAGAGATTTTATTGTAGATCACGGAGATCATCATCATATGAAATATGAAATGTTAACCCATTACCCATTACTAATATTGTAACATGTGTTTGACTATTTTAAGTATTATAACTACACTTAACTATAGTTATGTATAAATTAATGTAATTATAACTTTTAAAACAATTTATCATATATTATAATATTAATAATAAATTTATAATGTTATAATGATCGAATTCATATAAGAATTCTTAAAAATAATTAAATAATTTTAATACTTTAACTAAAAAATGAGGATTTTATTATGATTATGACTCGTGTTCTATAAATATTATTCCTTACATTTTTACAATTGTTAGTAAGATTTATATCAATTATCTTATATTTTTGAAATCATGATACTTATGTATATTGAAAATGCTAGAAAATGTATATTTTTAAAGCATAATATATTTGTAGCATATTGAATTTAGATATATTTTTCCATCTTATCCTTTCTACTTGAACTTTTTTTATTTTAACATTTTTTTATACTTTAAACACATGAACTTATCATAATTTTTTCAATTTATCCAATGAATTTTATTTTGTTATCATTTAAATACCTCAATTTTACTTATCATTTATATTTAATTTTTTAATACTAATTAATTTTAAAAGAGTTAATAATATCTAAAATCTTCTAATAACATTCATGAAAAATGATAATTTGATTATAGAATGAAATTATTTTGATAATTTTTTTATTTATATTTCAATTTGACTAAAAAGTTTAAAAAAACTTTAAAAATCTTTAACTAAATGACAAATTTAAAACACATGATTTAAAAGATAATAATGTTAAGCAAATTTTGATTCGTCTAATGATATAATTCCATATTATGTTATCAATGTGTAGAGAAGTTGGAAGATCCTAGTTTGCACCTGCCGTAAGAGACTAGCCACATACATACATTACATTTGAAATTTTATCATAATCAGCAAAATGCAACCGACTTCCTGACTTTAATGTTTGCTGTTGAAGCAGCCTTAATGTAATAAACTCATCACTCTAATGTTTGATGTTTGATGTTAATGTAATAATTGCTAACATCAAAACAATTTGGGAGAAGAATTATAAAATTCTTATTACAATAAACTCATCACTCTTACAACTAAACTTAACACTCTTTTATTTCAAACTCTCATAACAACACTCAACACTTAAGAGAAGTTTTCCTTCTTATTTTCTTTCTTATTTTGTGATGCTATAACTCACAATGAGAGGGGGTATTTATACTAACTCAAAATCAATACACACCACACAAACACACCTAACATTTTACCTAACACACATTATAAAAATCACACACCTAACATTCACCTAACATACCATACATTTTCAATACAATTTTCAAACCTTACCTAACATACCATACAATACAATTTTCAACAACCTCACCTAACATACCATACAATACAATTTTCAACAACCTCACCTAATACACCATACAATTTTTAATACTATCTTCAACAACTTCACCAACCATTAGAATATTTTTTAAACTTTGGTTAAAAAATAAGTTTATTATTTCAACACTCCCTCTTAAACTTGTTTCATAAGTCCAAGCAAATTCCTTATCCTTGCAAAATCTTCATATTTCAATGGCTTCGTGAAGATGTCAGCAATTTGATCATGTGACTTGACATACTTGATTTGTACATCCTTTCTTGTAATACATTCTCTAATGTAATGGAATCGAGTATCTATGTGCTTTGATCGATCATGAAATACTGGATTCTTTACAAGAGCAATTGCTGATTTGTTATCAACACCAATCTTTGTTGGTCCTTTTTGCACCAAGTTTAACTCCTTCAATAAGTTTCTCATCCAAACTGCATGACAAACAACTAAAGTTGTGGCTACATACTCAGCTTCACAAGTTGAGAGTGTGATAATCGGTTATTTCCTTAATAACCATATAAAAGCAGTATCTCCTACAAAGAATACAAATCCAGTAGTACTTCTTCGATCATCTATGTCTCCACCCCAGTCGATATCACTATATCTAACAAGTTTGTAATCATTAGAAATTGAATAGTACAAGCCAAAATCAACTGTACCTTTTAGATAACGAAGAATTCTCTTGGCAGCTTTGAAATGAGTGGTTGTTGGAGACTCCATATAGCGACTAACAAATCCAACTACATAGAGAATGTCAGCTCTCGTACAGGTTAAGTATCGTAAGCTTCCAATCAGACTTTTAAAGAGTGTTGGATCCACCCTTTCGCCTTCTTCATGCTTGGTCAATTTGACTCCACATTCCATTGGGGTGTTGATCGGGTTACAATCATCCATCTTGAATTTCTTGAGTATTTCTTGTGCATAATTATGTTGGTAGATGAATATACCTTCCTCCTTTTGCTTGACTTCAATACCAAGGTAATATGCCATGAGCTCAATATCTGTCATCTCGAATTCTTTCATTATCACTTTCTTGAATTTCAAAAACATGTCTAGGTTATTTTCGGTGAAGATCAAATCGTCAACATAGAGGCATACAATCAGAATATCTCCTTCTTTGACTTTAATATACAGGGCATGCTCGTAAGGACATTTTCTGAAGCCATTCTCCTGAAAATACTTGTCGATTCTACTGTTCCAAGCCCTTGGTGCTTGCCTTAGTCCATATAGAGCCTTTTTCAACTTTAACACCTTGTCTTCTTAGCCTTTGACTTCATAACCTGATAGTTGCTGTATGTAGACTTTCTCTTCTAGAACTCCATTCAAAAATGTAGATTTTACATCCATTTAATGTATTCTCCATCTGTTTTAAGCTGCTAGAGAAATTATTAGTCTAATTGTTTTTAGTCATGCAACAGGAGCGAATACCTCATCAGAATCAATTCTAGGTTTTTGACTGTAGCCTTTTGTAACTAGCCTTGCCTTGTGCCTTTCAACTTCTGCTTTGGCATTCTTCTTTATTTTGAATATCCACTGAACACCAATTTCTTTGTAATCTTTAGGAAGTGGAACAAGCTTCCATGTATTATTTTTCTCAATTGCTTTAATTTCTTTATCCATTACATCTCTTCACTTCTTCTCCTTTGCAGCTTCTTGATAATTTACTTGTTACACCTACATTAGAGACCCTAGGAGTTATGCATTTATGTGTGCGTATGCATAGTAGAATGGTAGGATGGAATGATGTATGTTATGTGAATGAATGTGTATTGATGGTTTTGTGACTGTATTTCTGTGTATTGTGCTATACGTATTCATTGGCTTGGTTGTGTGTCGTCGCCTTATTGAGAAGCGTGTCTTCTCGGTTGGATGAGGGACGGCGAGTATGTGAGGTTAGTTATGTGCTTTGGAAGTGTGTTTAGGGTTAACAAGGGAAATTGTGACAGTTACGGACGAGTTTAGGCTTGCCAAAAGGCATAGGTTGGATTTTAGGAAGTGGTACAGGCGTACGGCTTGGTCGTACGGTCGTACGAGACAGGGGAACTACAGGGATTCTAGGTCCTGGAGGGCGTACGGGCGTACCAAAGGGTGGTACGGCCGGATGTGAGCTCGCAGGAATTTAGGTTTATCAGTAAAATCGAGTACGTACGGGCGTACCAAATGGGGTACGGGTGTACCGTTGCTCGCAGGAATTATGTACATCAGAAGTTTTAGGTCGGTACGGGGCGTACCAATATCCGTACGACCGTACGCGACGTTCATTTGACTTTTTAAGGGTTAAAACAGAATGGTTTTTCCTTAGTTTCTTTCCCTTTTCTTCAGCTAAAACATCCCTAAACCCTACCAAATATCCTACTTAGAGATCCTAAGTGTCCCGAACGTACGAGAACGCAGAATAGAAGCTAGACACAATTAGAGACAAGATCACCGGCTTACGATAGAAGTAGCTTGATTTTCAGGTTTGTGCTAGATGATTCTTGTTTGTGCTAGTTGATGTCTTTTGCCACTTTTTGTCTTATGGCTATTGCCTTATGACTTGAATGAAGTATAGGCTTATGATTTTGATACGTATGATATCATTTTGCTATGATATGTGACTGATGTCTATTCCGATGCTTGGAATGTTATATTTTCCTTGCTTGATGATATGTTAAATGCCCCATTCTTTTAGTATGAGGGGTATATGTGAAAAGGACATGATAACATGCATCATGATGACGGATGAAGGGGAAAAGAGTGGAAAGAAAGTGAGAAATGAGGGCAGAGCTCAGCTCTGGGCACACTGGATCAATAATGAATGGGATTCCTTCGGGAATCATTAGAAATGTAACCTCCCGAGAAAGGAGATGAGTCTCGAGACCTATAGTAGGATCGCGTGCAGAGCACTCTACAGTTTTATGGCCTCCTACGGGAGATGAGTACCGGTACCTATCGGGATCCAGTGTGTGCGAAAGGAATGTGCACAATTTCAGGAAAACAAGAGTGAATGAGAGAAAGACGGATGAGGGAGAATGTAAGGAGCATTGGCATTTGCATTGCATAAGATGATAAGGTTGAAATGTTCTGATATGATGTTTATGATGAATTGTTATATGTTGCATAATTGTTTATATGTGTTTCTAGCACCACTGAGTTTATCTCAGCGTTTGTCATTTGATGAACGTAGGTTCAGAGCCCTCAGGTGAGCGTTCAGAGAAGGATTAGAGGTTGTCAGCTGAGATAGACTGATCTCGACTTGGTACGGAACTTCTGCGGCATACTCTGATCCCCTTTTGGTTGTGTAGCTAGGGTGGCAGTAGTTATGTAATTATTGTATAGCTTTTGGTGGTATTATGTACGCACTCACGTATTGTATAACAGGTTATATATATATATATATATATATGAGATACAGTATGGCTTGTTATTGTATGTTGCTTGAGTGTATGTTAAATTTATCCAGGGTATATTTGCACATCACGTTGCTTTCGTCGCACTACCACCGTTAAGCTTAGAGTGTGTCCCCATACGACTTATTCATGATGCATCCCTGGTGGTGCAGGCACTGGTCTTCCTCTAGGGGTCACTGTCTGTGTCACGGGAGCATGTCCGCCTGGGTATGGGCCGAGTGTGACAAGAAGCTAGTAAAATATTAAGGTAGTATGCCTTTTACAAGATATTTGTTATTTGGTTATTTTCATATAAACTTGTTTAATCAATTTGAGACACTTAAATTAAGATTTTAAACAACAAAAATGATGTTTATAAATATCAAAATTTAAAAATAAAATCATATAATTTTGTTGAAGCATGGAAATAGGTATAATCCAAGTAGTATTGGGAGTGTCAGGCCAAAATATTGTTAGATAGTAGATGCATGTGGGCTGAGCTTGAGCAAATGTCGCTTTCATCACCAAAATGCCTAAGCTCTTATTTATGGTCATTTTTTTTTACCGATATGGGATTTATTTCCTGTCTCTTCCATGAGAAGCCCTTCCTTTCTTTCTTTGGTTTCTTTTTCTCTTCAACACCCTTTTACAAATCTAACAAAATTAAGCATGTTGAAACTTGCCTTTGTGATCATCATCTTAGGTTCTTTAGAATCTTAAAGGCCTTTAGTTCCATTTATTACTTGGGCTTGTACTGCATTGAGTCTTAAATGCCTTGGTTTCATCTTCTAGGCTTTAACTCATTTTTTTGGATATGGTCCATTTATTTTGTTAACTTAATCTTCATTTACTTTATTAGTCCATTTTTATTCACCAATGGGATTGGATTTATTTTTAAGCATTAGGGTTTTCTAATGCATTTTGGGTTTGGCTCAGAGTTACAATAATCCAAACTTCTTTTTTTGTATTTTGGACCAAATCAAATTTAGACCTGAGAAGCCTTTTAAACTTTGATACCACTTTTGGAGTGTAAAATGGGCATGGTCCAAGTTTCATTGGGAGTGTCAAGCTAAAATATTATTGGATAAAAACTATACGTGGGTTGGCATTGAGTAGATATGGCCTCCATCATCAAAATACCTAAGGCATTTTAGTTTGGTGATCTCCTTAATTAGGATTAATTATAGGATTTTGATACCTTGTTTACATTTTTATGGTAAATTTTAAAAGTATTTACAATTTTATTTTTCATATTTGGTAGATAAAACAAAGCAAGAAGAAGGTCCTAGAAATAAAAGAAGAGAAGAAAGACAGGAAGAAAAAAAGAAGAGAAAAGATTTTTAAAAAAATCAAAGAAAGGGAAGTAAAAGGAGTTATTCTTGAAAAAGTATGAGCTTGATGAAGAAAAAGTTAGTTATAGGTTAGATGTAGGTTGGTTCTGTCACACCTTCTACAATGTAATATGCTACCGTAGTATGATTACCAACTCTTAATTTTAGAAAGTTGATAATCACCCTACAAGGGATTCAATAACTTAATTTATTAAAATGCAATATATTTTTTTTATGAGTATAACGATCCACCATCTATAAACATTCCATTAAATTATTTATTGATATTATATTATTAGACATGCATATTTTTTTACACCCTTTTAATATTATTAGCATACATACATTACTTCATTTATTTACAGACAACCCTGACGGTATCGTTATATTGATTTCATAAAAACACAAACACGGTAATTTATATGTTATAACTGTTTTACTATTAATAGAACCCCAAAGAGTAAATTGCACAAGAATTAAGGAATAGAGGATGATTCGAAGTTCGAGTCCACTATCAAAATCACTACGTAAAGACCTACTGTTGATACCACTAAAACCCGTGCTCTCTTGTATCGCTAGTGCTTGCATTCATCAATTGATAAACGCTGAGTATAAAATTTAATGGTACTAGTAAAATAATAATCATAAATAATATAATATCAGAATGCAACAATTTAACATAATCAAAATATTTCAGCATTAATACTATTCAGTATTGCAACATATCATTAGTCGAATGATATTATCACTTATATTCATTTTTACTATTGACTTGTGAGTTTATTACATAACCATTATTCATACACATCTATTCACCGCATAATAAGAGTTATAATATTTCATAATATTATTCCATTAGTAAATATCAAATGCGATGAATATGCCTTAGAGAATGCAATTTATGAATTGCATTCTCCCTCTGTTTTTCCTTTACCGTTTTCATTTCATTAACCCTTTTAACTATCCACATTTCTATACTGGGTCTTTCATTTCATTTCTGTGGTTCAACAAATAGGAACCCATTTCATTTTCTTTTCCTTTCCATTTGATTTCTTATGGAAATCTATTTTATAGCCTAGTATATTTTCAATAAACTTTTTCTCACTGAATGATGGTTAATTAATGATTTCGATATTAAGAACCCTTGATATGATTAATTAAGTATGCTTAAGATGATTATTTTAACTTAAGTTAAATAAAATAGGAAAGATAGTATAATAAATTTGAAATTAATTATGATGTCATAATTGAGCAATGATGATGTAAGCATAAGATGTATAAGTATAATTAAGGGTCTAATGTATTAGAGAATGAGTAATTATGTATTAATAATGTATTAATAAAAGTATATTATAATATGAAAATATTAGAAAAGTATAATTAGAATTTTTATTAATGATGTCATTAAGTGGTAAGATGATATCATAAAGTGATAAATAGATTAATATTATGTAAATAGATAAATAGATGAATATATGATTGAAAATAGAATAAGTTAAAGTAGATTTGAATATATATAGTTAATTAGAAGTGAGATTGGAAATTGTGTTAGTGGTGTAGGAAATTGTGTTAGTGGATGGAGAGAGAAATTAAAATATTGATATTTTGGAGTTAGTGGAAAAGGATGGAGGGTTTTTAATATAAAATAAGGTGTGTGGGAGTATATATTAGATATTAAAATACATATATTAAAGATTGGATTGGTGGATTTAAATTAAATACATATACATATACGTTTATGTTAGTATAATGGGTTATAAATTATTATGATGGGGGTATTTTAGTTAATTTAAGAATGCCCTACACCTTATCACTCCATTATTTCGTATGCTTCCTCCCCAAATCACTCATTTTAGTATCTTATCTTCTTATGACTGAAACTTGTTCTATTTCCACCATTCATTCACTTCATTTCCTTTCTTTTTTCTTGCATTTCTTCATTTTCTTCCATAGAAAATCGAAACTACTTCTTAATCTTCATGTTTTCTTTCCAATTTTCATATATTCTACAAGATCCATATGTTTAGCTTAAGATTATGTCAAAGCAGTTCCATTTTCTTGCTGTTCAAGTGGTGACCGAATGCTTTCAAGTTTCAAGCTTCAAAATCGAAGCCATTTCCTTGAAGAAATAGAAGTTTACAAGCTTTTTCTTCTTCCTTTGGCTTTGACTTTCAAGATCTAGCAACATCTTTGAGTATACATCAAGGTTTGGTTGAAATATTTTTTATTTTTTTTCATTTATTGGATGACCAAAACTCCTTTCCATTAGATCTTCAAGTTATGGCCGAAACCATAAAGATCCATGAGTTTTGGATTGAAACTGCAACCTTCTCTTATTGATTAATTTTATTTTGTACTTGATCTCACTTTATAAGGTACATGCATGTTAATATAAGTTGGATAGCAACCTAACGAAAGTCAAAGAGGTTGAAGTTCATGCAAATCCATAGCAAAATCAAAGGAATATCAAGTTTAAGTTGAGATTTTTGTTGTTTGACTAAAGATGAGCCTTGGTGAGTATAATTTGGTGGTAGATCCATTAGATTTATGCATTTTATAAGTATTTTGAGTTTTAGCCAAAATTTTTGAAGTTATTTGGTTAGTTTTAGTTGATGATTTAATGGTTAGATTGATTAGAATTGTAAAAAGCATGAAATAAAGTGTTAGTGGTTGTGTGGGTGTGTATGTGATGTGTTTTTCGTCTTTGGCTGAATCATTTGGAGCTTAATTACTAAATAATGGTAAGTTTAAAACATGTTTTAAAGATATTTAATAAAAATAGAAGGTAAATAGTTAAGAAGATGATAAAAGCTAAGTGTTAAGATAAGCAAATTTGATGATTTAAGGCTAAATCTACATTTTAAGTATTTATGAATTAAAAATTATGGAGAATTGTTAAGTTTGATTTAATTATTTAACTTAATAATTAAAGTGAAATGGAAGTCTTATAATGTAAGAAGATTAGTATAAAGTTAGATTAATGAAAATGGACTTAAGATATGATTTTTCAATGATTAATGGATGTGTAAAGAAGTATACGGTCATGAAGTTTAAATGGACTTAAATGAGTATTAAAATAAGTATAATAAATGTATTTGGAAGGTTTAATGAGGTTATAAATAAATAGTATACATTAGTTTTATAAAAGTCAAAGTATGTGTACTAAATTGGAAGATATATTGAAGTATGACATAAACTATGTTATGGAGCTTGTGATAAATTATATTTGAGAATTAAAAAGATTATTAAGTATGATAAATGTTAATAAGGAGTTTAATAAGTTGAATTATTAGTGGTATGCTATGGTTATTTAAGAATTTAATCTACTGACA
>CANYBF011131857.1:0-11550 GCA_948192965.1 Dalechampia spathulata
TATTTGTGAAAAGATTCTCTGGTGATGATTTCATTATCCTATTGCTTTATGTGGATGATATGCTGATTGTTGGTAAGAATGTTTCTAGAATCAACAATCTGAAGAAGCAGCTGAGTAAGTCTTTTGCTATGAAAGACTTGGGAGTAGCAAAGCAGATTCTTGGCATGCAGATTGACAGAGACAGAAGCGTCAAGAAAATATGGTTGTCACAGGAGAAGTACATTGACAAAGTACTTCAGAGATTCAACCTGGATAAGGCTAAAGCGGTTAGTTGTCCTCTTGCTAATCACTTTAAATTGAGTTCTACAGAGTGCCCTTCTACAGATGAAGAGAAGGAAGAAATGTCCAGAGTTCCATATGCTTCAGCAGTTGGGAGTTTGATGTATGCCATGGTTTGTACACGGCCAGATATTGCTCACGCAGTTGGAGTTGTGAGTCATTTCCTTTCAAATCTAGGAAAGGAACATTGGGCTGCAGTCAAGTGGATTCTCAGGTATCTCCGAGGATCATCCAAAATATGCTTATGTTTTAGAAATGCAAAACCAGTATTAGCTGGTTACACAGATGTAGATATGGCTGGAGATGTTGACTCGAGAAAGTCTACATCAGGGTACTTGATTACTTTTGCAGGGGGAGTTGTGGCATGGCAGTCAAAGTTACAGAAGTGCATTGCACTAACTACAACTGAAGCATAGTTTATTGCAGCAACAAAAGCATGTAAGAAGTTGCTATGGATGAAGAAGTTCTTAAATTAACTTGGTATCAGACAGCAAAGGTATCAGCTGTTTTATGATAGTTAGAGTGCTATTCACCTTGGTAAGAATGCCTCCTTTCATTCACGATCAAAACACATTGATGTGAGATATCATTGGATCAGACATGTGATGGAGATGAAGCAGTTACAGTTAGAAAAAATCCATACTAAAGAGAATGAATCAGACATGTTAACCAAGATTCTACCAAGAGGCAAATTCGAGTACTGTCGATCAGCAGCAGGGATGATAGAGCCCTCCATGTAATCGAGAGGGGGAGATTTGTTGGTATGGGTCCCTCAACATGGAGGGACACCACCGCCACCAAATGGTGGCAGTTTTTGTTGATTTTTTTTCTTTCTTTCTTTGGTTGGTGGCCATAAAAATTGAAAGGAGGGAAAAGTCAGCACCGCGTTCGGTGCTGATAGCCTAACCAATACGCGTAGGAGTGCCTATAAAAGGCACTCGTTCCCTCATTTACAAAAACATAAAAACACAATACAAAAATAAGAGAGGCAGAGCAAAGCAAAAATTTGCTCTCAGGGTTGGGGAGAGAAAAATAGTGAGGTTATTAATTTTAGGTCGGGAAACACCTTGTGAGCCACTATTTTATTTTATCCCTTATGCACCTACTATTTGTAATAGTGGAAGAATTATTGTGAGTTTTTGTCCGTGGACGTAGCCCAAAATTAAGGGTGAACCACGTTAAAATTTCTGTGTCCATTTTGCTCAATTTTGCATTTCTTTTTCAAAATATATCGATCGTGCCCAACAATTGGTTCGTCTTAGTTCAATTTGCCATGAAATTATCATTTTTTAGTTTGACAGATGATTAGTGTCAGTCAACTCCTATAGCAGCTCAAATGATGGTGAAAGACGTCAATACCTAAGCCTGAGATGACCTCCTTATAAATGAAGGAAATTAATTACACTAAATTAATATCTATCCTATAAAAAAATTTATTTATTTTATTAATGTATTGTCCAAATAAATCATAGAAATACTGATTAAAAATATTTTTATGTATTAAGAACAAAAAATACCTTATATCCACAAGTTAAATGTCTTTCTGCTTGCTCCTGAAAAATTAGAGAAAATCTAATTCTAAACAATTTGTGCTTCTAATTTATTTCAATAAGTAAATAATCATATTGATAATAATTATTATATTCCATTAACATATACATATTTTAAATAAAGAAATACATCTCTTTATTCAATAATGAAAATGAGACATAACTTTTTATTGAATAGTTATGTTTATATATTCGTATCATTTTCAGGTCAGGTTGAACCATTTTGAATAGATATATCAATAATTATCTTTCACGTGACCATGATGGTTCAACTAGAAATCTTCATCTTCTTTTGAAGTTTCATACAGACAAATAATTCATGCAATCAACATACTTAACTCTTTATCATACGGATATATAAAGTATAGAAAAACATGTATTATAGTAATCATAATTTATCAACTAGTAAATACAATAAAATATGATCTTTTAAAATAAATAAATGAATAAATGCTCATCTTCCTCCATACTTGATATTCTTAATTTTCATTTAATATATTAATCTAAAATTGTCAATTGAATCTTTCATGATTATTAGTAACATTTGAAGATAAAATATCATATGAAAGCATCAAATAACAAACAAAGTCACGAGTTTATGTATATTTTTTACCTCAAGGGTCTCACATAATTTAAAGTAAACATCATAAATTCTTTTTACCATTATTGGTTGAATAATGCGCACATATGAAATTATGTTCTATGGTATTTCTCCTTTTCATGATGCATATGTCTTTAAATATATATTTTTTCTTTCAAAATACCATACAAGTGATAACCTAAACTGTAACAGCCTGATTAGACGACTGCCTCCACAACCCAACACGAGACCTTTCCAGCATGCTTTGTCCTCACTCACATGCTTCCCGAGAAAACTTCCCAGGAGGTCACCCATCCTATAATTGCTTCAAGCCAAGTACGCTTAACTTTGAAGTTCTTACGGAATGAGCACCGAAAAGGTAGGTGCACCTTGTTGGTATGGATAGTACCTATCTAATCACTTAAGCTATTCTCGATTGCACAGTCTCATACCTGCATAATCTCGAAATCACTCAACTATGCAACCCCATCCTTACACAGTCTCGGGATCCCTCTTTTTCGGGTGTGGGATCAGTTCATTCATGTGCCCCTCCGCCTAGAAGCCTGCCAAGAGCCGCTCCTTGTCCGTGCTCTTTCTGGCACCGACGATCACTCCCCGCCCTCGTCAGCCCCGGGTGTCACACTTTTTGCACATTATCACGTAGAAAATGGTGTCTAATATCTATGTGCTTAATTCTAGAATGTTGAATTGGATTCCTAGATAAATTTATAGCACTAGTATTATCATATTTAATGGGGTGCAAGAAACACAAACATTGTAATCCATTAATTGTTGTTGAATCCAAAGTACTTGAACATAATAACAACCTGCAGATATATGCTCAGATTTAGCAGTAGATAGAGACACATAATTCTGTTTCTTGCTAAACCAAAAAACCAAACAATTTCCTAAGAAATGACAAGTGCCAGAGGTACTCTTCTTATCTAACACATTTCCAGCAAAGTCAACGTCAGAATAAGTTGTCAAGTCAAAAGAGTCATTCTTAGCATACCACAAGCCATAATGCATTGTACCAATCAAGTATTTAAAGATATGTTTCATAGCATATAAATGTGATTCCCTAGGAGATGACTGAAATCTAGCACACATACACATAGCAAACATAATGTCAGGCCTAGAAGTAGTTATGTAAAGAAAACTACCTATCATACCTCTATACTTCTTTTGATAAACCTATTTACCACTTTCATCTAAGGAAAGTTTTGTTGTAGTGCTCATTGGAGTTTTGCTCAGTTTTCCACCTACTAGTCCGAATTTCTTTAGCATTTATTGTGTGTACTTGACTTGATTGATGAAGATTCCATCTTCACATTGCTTGACTTGAAGTCCCAAGAAATACTTCAATTCTCCCATCATGCTCATTTCAAATTCTCCTTGTATACACTTAAAGAATTCCTTACATAATTTTTCATTAGTAGCACTAAATATGATATCATCTATATATATTTGAACAAGCAAGATATCATGTTTATAATGCTTAATGAAAAGTGTTGTGTCTGCCTTGCCTTTTTCAAAACCATGATCAATGAGAAAACTACTCAACCTATCATACCAAGCTTTAAGGGCTTGTTTAAGGCCATATAAAGCTTTGGTAAGTTTGAAAACATGATTTGGAAATTCAAAATCTTCAAAATCGGGGGGTTGTGCAACATAACCTTATTCATTTATAAAATCATTCAAAAAAGCACTTTTCATATCCATTTGAAAAAGTTTAAAGTTCATGTGAGATGCATATGCTAATAACATTCTAATAGCTTCTAATCTAGCTACAGGTGCAAAGTCTATTCCCTCTTCTTGATAATATCCTTGTGCCACTAACTTAGCTTTATTCCTAGTTATGATACCACTTTCATCAAGCTTATTCGTAAACACCCATCTAGTTCCTATAACAGATGCATCTCTAGGCTTAGGTACTAAGGTCCATACATTATTTCTATCAAATTGATTTAGCTCATCCTACATAGCTAACACCCAACTTTCATCATCTAAGGCTTTAATCACATTCTTAAGTTCAATCTGAGAAATGAAAGCAAGGTTGTTATGGATATCTTTAAATTTAGAGCGAGTTATTACCCCTTTTGATGTTTCACCTATGATTTGCTCCTTTGAGTGTCCTTTTGGGAAGTTCCACTCCTTTGGAAGATCATGCTCAATTTGAGTTACAGCTAGGTGAGGAGGAAGATCATTTACTTCTTCTTTATCAACATCTTTAGGTGTAGCTTCTTGTTGATGATCTTGGTCTTCACTTTATTTCAATAGAATTCCTACATCATCATCAATAATGTCCTTTCTTGGACCGAGAGAGTTAGTTTCATCAAAAATAACATGCATAGATTCCTCTACAACTAAAAAACATTTGTTGAACACTCTATATGATTTGTTAGATGTTGCATATCCTAAAAATAAACCTTCATTAGTTTTTGAATCAAAATTTCCAAGGTTATCCTTGGTGTTCAAAATGTAGCACTTGCATCCGAACACTCTAAGATACGAAATTCTTGGTTTTCTGCTATTCCATAGCTCATAAGGAGTTTTGTTTAAAATTTATCTTAAATGAACTTGATTTGTGACATAACAAGCGGTATTGACCACTTTGGCCCAAAAGTAAGATGGTAATTGATACTCATTAAGCATTATTCATGCCATGTCATAAAGAGTTTGATTTTTCCTTTCAACTACCCCATGTCATAAGAGATGAGAGATTATGATGAATGCCATGCAATTCATAGAATGATTTAAACTTTCATTTTGAAAGTCTTTTCCATGATCACTTCTTATTGAAGAAATGTAATAACCTTTTTCATTTTGCATTCTTTTTGTTACACTTTCAAAAGCATTAAATGCATCATCTTTATGAGCTAAGAATGAAATCCAAGTAAATCTTGAGTAATCATCAATAATAACAAGTGCCTAATGCATACCACCTAAACTAGCTACTCTAGTTGGTCCAAACAAATCCATATGCAACAATTGAAGGGTTTTAGAAGAAGTTACCTTGTTTTTCACCTTAATGAGGATTTTACCTATTTTCCCATTTGGCAAGCTTCACATCCCTTGTCCTTTACAAATTTGATCTTTGGAAGTCCTACCACATGTTCATTCTTGTTGAGATCACTAATGCTTTCAAAGCTATCATGTCCAAGCCTTCTATGCCAAAGCCATGAGTCCTCATTTATAGAAATAAGATACTTCGCATTTTTATTAGGAATAAAATCTAAATCAATCATGTAAATATTTTCTATTCTATTTCCTTGAAAGACTAGCTTATCATCACTAATCCTATAAACAAAACAACCTTTAGGATCAAAAACAACTTTAAAACCATTATCACACAATTAACTAATGTTAAGTAAGTTATGTTTTTAATCCTTTTACTAACAAAACTTCGCTAATAGGAAAGTTGGAATCCTTACCGATCTTACCAATTCCAACAACTTTACCTTTGGCATTATCTCCAAAGGTAACATTACCTCCCTTATATTCTTCAAGATTGGAGAAGAGGCTTGCATTACCAGTCATATACCTTGAGCATCCACTATCGAGATACCATTTATTTGAACTAATCTTGGATCTTAAGCATACCTATTAAATATAAATGCATTCACTTCTTTTTAGGCACCTAAATATTTTTAGGTCCTTAGGGATTAGAAATATTTATATCATCATTCCAATGCATCTTCCTAATGAAACATCTATTGGTTGTATGTCCCTTTCTATTACAATAATTACATATGACATTCCTAAATCTAGAATGATTATGCATATATTTCCTTTTAGATGCATGAGAATGATTATGATTGCATGAACATGAACAATGATGTACCTTACCATTATGCATTTTGTTTGCTTTAGGATTAACATTTTTCTTTTTAACATCCTTTGGTTTTTATGTTGAAGTATATGCTTGGACCAACACCCTGCGTTTCGGGGTGTAAGAGGAGTTTTGATTAAAACCAATACCCTCTTTGTTACCACTAAGTTTTTTATGTTTCAAAATAGAATCGATTTTAACACTAACTTGTTCAAATCTAGAATAGTCGTCTTTCAACAAATCCCTTTCTTTCAAGATCTTAGTATTTTCATCCTTTAAAATCTTGTTTTCCTTTTCAAGGCCTTCAAGTTTTGTTTTACAAGAATCAAATTCAGTTTGTAAAATGATCTTCTCTTTTGAAATGGATGCAAACTTACCCTTAAGTAATTGATGCTTCTTAGCTAAGTTTTCATACTTTCTTAACAGTTCTACTAATGCACCATATTCATCATCATCAAGTTCATCATTACTATAATAAGATTGAGATGATGTGGTTACCTCATCATTTTCTTCATCATCCAAGAATGCCATAAAGCAAAGATTGGTTGCTCCTTCATCACTGGACACTTCCTCATTTGATTCACTATCATCATCCCACGTAGGATTCATAGTTTTCCTTTTCAAGGCCTTCAAGTTTTATTTTACAAGAATCAAATTCAGTTTGTAAAATGATCTTCTCTTTTGAAATGGATGCAAACTTACCCTTAAGTAATTGATGCTTCTTAGCTAAGTTTTCATACTTTCTTAAAAGTTCTTCTAATGCACCACATTCATCATCATCAAGTTCATCATTACTATAATAAGATTGAGATGATGTGGTTACCTTATCATTTTCTTCATCATCCAAGAATGCCATAAAGCAAAGATTGGTTGCTCCTTCATCACTGGACACTTCCTCATTTGATTCAGTTGAGGTGAGGGCATTCATTCTTCATGTGTCACAGCTTGTTGCATTCATAGCAAACAACTTGATTCCTTTAAAAATTATCCCTTTGGTTAAAGTCCCTTCTTTACTCAAATGGCTTCTTGCTCGATCTCCCATTCACTTGTGGAAGATGCATCTTCTTCTTTTGAAGCCTTAAGTGCAATCCCTCTTCGCTTATCTTTCTCAACTCCTTGTTTTAATGTAATCTTGTGTGTAAGGAGTTTCCCTAGAAGTACATCAGTTGATAGAACCGATAAGTCATTTGCTTCTTCAATGGATGTCACTCTAGCCTCCCAATCCTTCTTAGGTAGTACTCGCTAGATTTTGTTGTTGATGTCTTCTCTTTGATACATCTTGCCAAGCTTCATTAGGCCATTAGTGATCACCATGAGTCAGTTGTACATTTCAAAAATTGACTCACTTGCCTTCAGTTTGAACAGCTTGTATTGATATATCAACAGTTGAATTTTCTTGTTTCAAACTTGATTAGTTCCTTCATGCTGAGTCTCCAAAGCAGTCCATATTTGCTTTACCATGACATAATGTGATACTCAACCATATTCCTCATGATTTATAGCATAATAAAGTACGTTCATTACCTTTTTATTCTGAAAGTTTGCTTATAATTCCTCCCTGGTCCAATCTTCTCTAGCTTTAAGAGAAACAACATCGTCAATTGTAATTATTGGAGGTAAGAACTCATTCACCATTAAGTTGAATAGTTCAATTCCATTGCTGTCCAAGAAAACTTCCATCCAGTGCTTCTAATACGGATAATCAGTTCCATCAAAGGAGGGGGGTCTTGTAAATGATTGACTTTCATTGGTTACCATAGGATCTTTTACTCTAGAATTTTCTTCTAATGCTAATGAGCACCAACTCTCTGATACCAAATGAAATCCTTGTGAAAATGGCAACACATGCAATGGTTTATAGTAGTTTGGCACTAACTCTTTGTCTACGCCTACTTCTCTTAAGTCTTAACTTAGGATTCCACTAAAATCAATCAAATACAACAAAGGATTCCATAAATGAATCCTAAACCCCAATGTTTTTAGGCTCACACTCAAACCTTTACAATAATCAACTTCACAAGCTCTTAATTACAACTTAATGCCCATACATTAATCACACACCAATCCATAATAATAAAAACCTAACTCTTAGGTTATGGAAATATAATCAATTGAGAGTTTATAATTGCCAAAATATAATAATACAAGTAAACTTACTTGTTCTTGAAGATAGAAGCTCAAGGAATTGATTGCTCTGTAAACCTAGTCGTTCGATTGAAAGATATGAAAGTTCTATGTTTAAAAGAGCCATTAGAAAAGGTTTAAAGCCTTTCTGCTAAGTCGCGTACGGCCATACCAAACATGGTACACCCATACCAATTTAAAAAGTCACTTTTGAAAAATGAGAGGGAAATTAGGTATGGTCGTACCACCTATTGGTACGCCCGTACCAAAACATTTTTCCTAACAAACACTTTTCTTGCAAGCAATCGTACGATCATACCACCCAATGGTACACCCGTACCAAAACAGGTTTACTGACAAACCAAATTCTTACGAGCAATGGTACACCCGTACCATGCTCAAGCAGATAAAACTAACTTGGTACGGTTAGCCATATGCCCATACCACCCAATAAAGCATTTTGGTACACCCGTACCATTCATAAAAACATACTAAAAAATGGAAAATAACTTAAATTAACTCACATGTGACACACACATCAAAATCCTGGGTCTAACATGTTGGATGGAGAATTAGGATGATGAATTATGTTAATGAAAATTTTAAGGATTATAAAAGATATATATATATATATATATATATATATATATTTGTTTTCCATAATTTTGATCTTAAATCTCTAAAATAAGTGATCTAGAGGCTAAAAACATCACTAGATAATATACAAGGCATTTAATAGTTCAACTTGAGTTGAGTTGCTTATGGAAAAGTGAAATTTTTTTTAGTCTAGAGACTTACTCAAGTTAAGTGGAAGTCTACTCAAGTTAAGTGATCTTTAGGAAGTGAAAAATTTTAGTCTAGAGACTTACTTAAGTCGAGTGGAAGTCTACTTAAGTCGAGTTTTATGCATTGGAATGAAAAATGGGTTCCAAAGCTAACTAGAGCTATGTTACACTTACCTTAACTTAAGTATTCAAACTAAACATCATGTTGGTTAAAATTGAATAAGAAAAATGAGTACTAAATTAAAATAAGTTATGGATTATGAATAAGAACCTAAGTGAGATATTTTTATACATATAAGTGTAATGAAACATTGAAATATTTAACTAATATTACCAAGTGTGAACATCTCATGATAGAAATCAAAAATATAACTAGGATGAGGAAAAAGGATAGGTCTAAAGATCTACTCGAGTTGAGTTTAGAGTATAATCATGTTAAGTTACATGCATGAGAGAAAAAAAATGAATTTTAAAGACTAATTTGAGTTGAGTTACTTCAACCTTAACTTGAATGTCCCAAATAAACATCATAATTAATCAGAACTGGTTATGAAAAGTGGGTATTTAAAATAAAATGAGATGTGAATTATAAACAAGGACCTAAATGAGATTTTTATGTATTTATATATATATAAGTGTAATGAAATATTAAACTAACAATATTATCATATCCATAATCTCCATATAGTTAATTATGCTTATAAGTATGATTATCACTTGCCATGATCTATTTGATGATGCATGTATGATAATTGTTTAATTGATGGAGTAAGGTAATTTTAATATTGGTCATTATTCTAATGTATATAAGTGCAAGATATAAATAATTTGAAGGTGTATAAGTTGGGAATTATTAAATGATAAATGAGTTATGTAAAAGAATATTTAATGAAGGGAATTAAATACTTAATATGGATAAAATAATAAGTTAAGGAAGGAGAAGAATTGATTTTAGTACAAGCAGTGGATTTGAAATTTGTTAATTAAAACTTATAAAAGGAATGATAAAGTATTAATTAAAGGATTTATCAATCTTTTTATGGGAGCATGTTCCATTAAATTAGATATGATAAATACCAAGTACAAACCTTTTATGATGAAAAACTAGAAAAGAATATAATTGGAATGAGGAAGTAAGAATATGGAATTAAAGTTTATAAGAAACAAGTAAATACAACTCTAAAGGATGAGAAATTGGTAAATGATAAGATTCAATGTGATGATAGTTATGTATGATAATTATGATATACTTGTTGATGATAAGATATATACATGCAGACTTTGTAACTTATTCTATGAGATGATAAGGCTTATTGCAAATCTATTTATGTGATTTATTTTATGAAGAATATGACATGTGGTTATGCAATTAATATGATGATGACATGCATAAGATAAATGTGAAAATGAACATGAACTTATAAGTTCCTTGGTGTCATGGTTGAATATATGGATGAAGAATATGGAGAGCTCATCAAAGAAAAGAATATGCAAAAGATATATTATTTCATAATAAGAATGCATGATTGCATATTTATGTTCTTATGCATATGAAAATTTGATGTTATGATTAGAACTTAAGTCTGAAATAAGATTATGATGACCTATGCATGACCTATTATTACACCTTACCCCTCCTATAAGGCATGATATGCTCTCGTAATATGCTTAACAGATCCTACCTCACGCTGAAATCCGCTAAACATATTACAAGGGATGTTAAAACAAAATCACATAACTTGATGAATAATAACTCATGAATAGTACTTAATGAATAGTACTCATCGGTATAGTAAACCAAAATCGATGTTCCTTAACATTTATAAGTTAAAAGACTGCAAACAATATAGAAAACATTTATCAAATGCAACAGTATAGAAATTTTGATCGTATTTTTTTTATCATGAAAATAAGGCAATTTTAAATTTTTGCTATCACTTAAATAAAAGCTATCGAAAAGAACTTTCGTTAAATCCAATCAAATTCTCGTACGAGTAAATAGTTTTAAGATAACAAACCATTTAAAACTCAAGCATAAATATAATAAATATGTAAACGGTGCACTTATCTTTGTGTATTTTTCATAGTTACATACTTACATCATATTTAATATAAACACATATACTAGATTAGCTACCTAAATGTCCTTCCCCAATAGCCATAGCTTGCTAGGTGCAAATCTTGTCTAGCATTTATTTTTATCAATACTATGATCTGCGTTCATAAAAAGGAACACTGAGTATAAACTCAGTGGTGCACAATAAACGATGTTTAAATAACAAGGTTCAATAAAAATAATAACGAAAACAATAACAATTACATACCTTCTTTAATTTATGAAAGAATAAACATTTCATAATCATCGACTAAATAATCATCTTGTATTGTAAAATTCTTAAA
>CANYBF011131881.1:0-12845 GCA_948192965.1 Dalechampia spathulata
GTGTGCACCACACAACCCGGCATGAACATCTTCCATCAACTGCTGTGCCTCTGACTTAGTAGCACAACGTAAGTGCTGCCCATCCGCCGTTCTCCGATACAGATCATCTCCGAATAACAAATACTGAGAAGCCAATCACCGAATTGTCTTCTGATCTATCTTCGAAGTACCCTCCGGGTAAATTCCCTCTTTCAAAAACTTCAGAATGTCCGCATACCACTCGCTTTCACAGGTTTCAGTCATCATCACCATCAGATGTGAGTAGAATCTCTTTTCTCTTCTATTTTCATTTCTACTACTCTTTGAAATAAATTTTGTAATTTTGATTAATAATTTGATTCTCTACTTGTGTGGATAGTTTGGAGATCCTCTACATTGGGGATTAGAAAAGTTTGCTATAACTCTTCTAACATAAAAGATTAAAAGAGATCATCATTCATGTAAGTTATCTTATGACATAGATCCATGAAAATTTTTTGATGAGTGATGATTGCATAGATCCATGAAAAATGTGTTTTATAAAAAATTTTAAATGTTTTTACTGCCTTGTAAGCATGTTTTTATCCAACACATACTAGGTCTCACCCCAGATTAAGGTAACCAACTTACACTGCTTTGGCTTGACCAGGGTATATGGATCAAACCTGATACAGTGTCTCTCCTCTTACATGGCTGTAGAGATATTGAACACCATCATGCTGGTACCAGCCTAGACCCTTACTAGACACAAAGTTTATGTTTTACAATATCTTCTCCATGGTAGAGCTCAATTGGTATAAGCATGACTTATGTTCTCAAATGATAACAATATGAAAACTAGTCATAAAAGGGACATCTTCCCTGATGTAGGCTAAGGTAACCTTATCACAACTATAACAGTAACCATACCTTCCTTATATGAAAACTTGGTCTTTTAGTGTAAGATAGATGATACACATCCCAACATATGAAACCATGGTTGGCATAATAGCAGAGTAAATAATACTGGCATGTCCAGAACTATAAATTCCACCATTGACTCGATTGACCTGATAATGATGATGGTAATGAAGGTACCAGTCACCTCCTGCTTAGACTCATCATACACCTTGATGACAATCTTAGATGGCTTCAAATTTGAAGACTGGATCCTGAGCTTGGGCAATGCCTTAAAAGGATAAATGTTGATGTTTGAACCATCATCTATCATGATATAGGGAGTCAAGAAGTTCATGATATGCACCTTGATGAAGAGTGTCTTACTCTGATGGATACCCTCAATTGGTAGATGGAGAAATCCTCATGCTAGAAAGTGCCTCAATGAGGCCTGTCAATGCTATTGAAAAGATAGCACCAAGTCTTAAATACTAATGTTAGCTTATGTCTTCTTCAATTGCTTAATGGTAACATTCTTAGGCTGAGCAACCTCTTTACCCTTATCAGTAAGTTACAACATTATTGAACTAATAGAACTAGCCTTATCCATAGCAGGTCTAGCCTCTATTGGCTTCGTTAAAGAATTTGGTTTCTTCTTAAGATTAGAAGGAGTAAACACCTTACAATTATGGGTCTTGTTATGAACCCGAGAAGGCATCTCATTGGTATTTAACCCCTTCTACTGCTTAGGAGACTTAGGTATCAACTTGACTAATTTAGAAGTCCTAATTAACTCACTCTTATTTAGTTTCTAAACCCCTGTCAATTCAAATGTATTAAACCTTTTAAGTAGCTATAGACTCATTCTTTGAACTATCATGCCAATATTGAACCCACCAATAGGTTGAAATTTGATAGTAGGATGCTAAGTAATCTCCTCACTATCAATAGGAGAGAAGGAGCTGAGAAATAGTGATTCTGGAAACCCTGAATGGATTATGTAAGCACCATTGGCTTTGTAGTAGTTAGGTAGTGAGTTTATTTTGCTATAGAGTTTAGATTTCTTAGGATTTTCAAGCTCCCTCGAGTCAATAAGGTCTTGAATAACCCACTTGAGAGAGCAATAGTCATCAATGCTATGATTGTGATGTTGATAGTAGTTGCAGTAAATTTTGATGTCTATTAACGTTGGGGTGGTGTTTAGAAATTTGGCTCAAGTGGCTTGATGAGCTTAGCTTTATTAAGATTCCTAGAAGCTTTGGAAAGTGTCATTCCAAGATTTGAGTACCTCCAAGGTTGGATAATGTTTCAGAGGATTGGGTTTAGTGACTATAAGGCATTTATATGGTGAGATTTATTTGGTGTTTAAGTGTATGTAGTGGTTTTTGGTTTAATGAAGGAAGGCTCAATCCACTGGCCGATTAAATAAATGTCCTCAAATGTATGAAAGGTCTCATACTTCAACTTATCCTAATACAATGATATTGATCCCATGATAAGCTTATTGATCATATCTAACTCAGATGGCTTCTGTTGATTAATGCAGACTTATCCATCCACTAACTAAAGTAGTACATGAAAGACTCATTAGCTTTTTCCTTCACTATTTCCAAATCTAGTAGATTCACATCAAAATAGGATTTGAACTTATACTACTAATAGAAAGTAGTGCAAAGAAGCTTCCACTTGGTCATGGTCTCCTTACTGAGACTGTAATACCAGCCTAATGCTGGTCCATCTAGTAAGATGAAGAAAAGTTGGATTATCTGCTCATCCAACAAGTTAGAATGGTGCTCATCATCATAGTATAAGTCTTTATATGGTTCTTTGGATCCCTAACCCAACTATACTTAGAAACATTAGTCTACAAATTAACTATACTTAAAATTAAGATCGAAAGCCATCCTTTTAGTCTTCATAATAGACTACAATTGCTCTATCTTTTGCTCTAGTGCAGAAGTTTTAGATTTTTGAACATCATGCATGAGAATCAATGCATCATCATCTATCTCGATATCATATAAGTTAATTACCTTCCCCTTATCCTCCATAGAAGCTCACAAAGTAACAAAGTCTCCAAGGCTAAGTGCTTCCTTAATTTGTTATTGCAAGAGAGTCTTGAAATCAATTTACAAAAGCTTAGCCATCGACTGACCTATCAGATACTAGATAGCAGTGAGCAAAACATCATCCAAAATAGAACAGGTGATCTTAGATAAAGATGTAATATTCTTACAAGTTGTGGGCCTGACATGTTTCTACACATGATAAAGAAAGTTAGAATGGATGCATGTGTATGCATATTCATTGATATGTGATGCAATATATAAAATGTATGCATGGCTTATGCTAGGAAACATTTGACATTATGGCTACAAAAGAAACTTGTTAGAGAAAATTGCATAAGTATGCATGTATGCATGTTTGATAGAAAACATGGAAAGGTTAGTGAACACGTAGTACAAAATAGTGCTTCTTATTGCCCTTATACCTAGCATGATGCGGAAACCTAAGACCTTTACTCAAGAATCCTTAACTTATGGATTTCATGAACTCCTTCATAATTGATTCAAGCTAACCAAGGATTTATTAACCCCTTTTAGTTGATTAAATACCTAAGTAGTTCTAAGGATTTAGAAAACCCTTAACCTAAATCTAGTGATAACTAAGTGCAAGTTAAATAGGAAAGAGACTAATCAACCTAAGAATAAACTCAAACAAGATAATCAATCACCTTAATATAAAAACCAAAGGAATTATTCTCATAGGAATAAAACTCAACTTGAAAGAAAAGAAATAATCATTTAATGAATTTTACCTTTAGCATACACTAGTATTTATAGTACCTAAGAGAAAATCCAACCTTAAATGGATTTGCATCCCTATTCCTATTCTAACTTAGAAAAGCAATAAAAAAAACTAATAAATAATAAAGGAAATTCATGCAAACCAATTGGTCTTGGAATTGGCCTAACTAATTAACCTTATTGGACTCTAACTACTAAGTTTACAAAGCTCTATGTAGCTTAGATATGAAACCCCAAGCTTTAATCCTTCATAGACTAGGAATCCTAGTTGGATTAGGACTCTTTCTTCTTCAATTCTTCTGTTGGCTTTAACAACTAGGAATCCTAGTTGGATTCAGAATCCCAGTTAGATTAGGAATCTTTTTTTTCATCTTCATAATGAATTTACCCATGATAAAACTTCCTTAAAGAATAAGTTTGAATTTGTTGGATTCAAACCTTTGGATTTGTCAATTGAAGCTCCAAATCTCCATCTACAATGCTTCTAACTAATGCTATGGTTGAATTTGAAATTTTGATAATATGAACATAGAATTTCCTTGGTCATGATTGTATTACTTTCTTTTCTCCTTATATCCTCTATATGATATGTTATTAACATGCCTTATGTATGGATGATTCATGATATAATGCATAATTGATGCTTTAATGATCATATGCAACGATGATCATATGATACCATTGATAATATAAACTCATTAAGTTGACATCATAAACCATCAAGTGAGAAGTCATCATTTTAAGGCCCTATGTAGGGTCATAAAGTGAATAGCATAAACCTGCTACCACTTAGCCCTTATTAATAGCTCACGGAGAAGTATGAATCTTGTCCATTATACCTATAGCATTTACATTTTACATTAACATATTGTACTTTACTTATGATTTTTATAAATCCATAATCATCCATGACATGTAGCCACCATTTAACTATGATTAATAATGAGCATATAAGCACAATTCCATCTTATAATATTTTACACTTCATAATTAGGGGTCATACATGCCTTTCAGCCAACTTAAGTCCTTGCATTATAATATCATCTATTAGGTGTGTTTATACATCATTGACTTTCATTTGCATATATAGTTAGACAATATTCACATACATACCATTGCACACCTTTGCATTCAAGTACAAGGGCATATGTAAGTCATACACATGCATATTGGTATGTAAGTCAAATATTTGGAACATTCAAGCATGTATAAGACTTGTCATAGCATATGTAAACATATAGCATTAACCTTATTTCATGCCTCTAAGTGAATATTATTATGTATTATGAAAAATTATAAGGTCTAGGTGTGTATAACATTGATTTTAGGAGCTTAAAATGTCCATTCATTAAGTTTCCAAAACATACAAGTCAAGTTACTATTCATTTAGTCATGTGCACTTTTCATTTGGTCATTTTTATTGCATGTTTCCTTTCTCTTTTCACTTAGTATGCATAGGCCATTATGTACCCTTAATGACCATCTTATGAATCATGAATAACACTCAATTTTCATTCATTATCTCATGCAAATATCAAGGTATTAAACCATGCAAATAGAGTATGAAAACTTATACATTTAAGGTATGCAACTCAAACTTACCGAAACCAGAAAATGTAAATACTATTTCTATATGTACTTGGACTAAACGAATTTTTAAGCTATCTTCTTGATCTTTAATGCAAGCCATCCATATACCATAAGAAACTAGACACATAAAGGTTTAATTCAATCTATAGCATTTAAATTACTTCATCCATTAAGACCTCTAAAACTCAAAAGGTTGCATGCTTTCAAAGAGCCTACCGCAATGCACTAAAATGCACATTTTCAGTATACCACTAACTTGTGCAATTTTTTCCCTTATCATAACTTGGTCATATGTTCACTTTTAATGCATAAACATGTTTTTCTAAGACTTATCTATGCTATCTCTCACAATACACAATGTTAAACAACTTGCATATTAAGGTGCACAAGCTGCCTTGTAAGTGTCTTGATGCATACCTTAACTATATGACTTCCAAACCACATTAAAATCGTACCATACTAAATGCAAGCATACATATACATGTTACAGACAAACTCAAATCCAACTAGTCAACATACAAGGCACATATCCACACTTAAAGGCTAAGTACACATAATATACACAAAGTACATGCTTTATTACCCATTAATGAACCTTCTAGCATTTTCATGCTATAACTCACCTTTACATGCAACAAACCCCATTTTCAATATCTAAACACATTTTTCAATCATGTTTTCATATAAAATCAAGAGAAAAGGATGAAAAACAGTCTTATGTTTCTTCCTAAGTCAATATAAATTCAATTTTTGACTTTGATAAATAAGAACCAATAATATTTTGACTTCTTACAAGCTTATCTTCCATAAATTAATCCATTGATTTCTTCTTCCTTCAATACTTATTTTTACATCATTTTTAGTTCATGCTTTCATAAGAATGCACTTAATTTTCATCATGGTGTTATGGGAATAAATCATACATGTAGTGATTTCCAATTATAACCTTAACTTTCCATGAAATACCATTTGTATCCTAGCTTCCCATTTAACATACCATTGCTTCTAATGTTAACTTATGTTTACACATTTTAAACTATAATTTATCATATAATAATATGTTAAACATGCCAATGCTTCACCTTACACTCATAAATTTCATCATAAAGCTTCATTCAAGGCATTCAATGAAAGCATACCAAATTCACAACTTTAGTGCATATTCACTACTTTAATCATCTTTTCACTTTGTTTTCATTTATTTCTCTATCAATTCCATATCATATGGAATTCCTTTATCTATAAGATATTTCATTCCATATTCATCATGTCAAAGCTTTCATGCATCATATCTCATTCATGTATTTCATGCATTAATCAACCGTTCACTATAATGTATGCATAAAATGCATGCACATAGGGATGTTGTATGTGTATAGATGTGAAACAAATGCCATGGAGGCATATGGCACACATCACTCTTGCATGGGAAAAGGTCATGCATATTATACATTTCAACTGAATGCATGCAGCATATTCTATGTGCTCTGCACATTAAAAAACTTACATAACATGCTCTGCCCTCTATAAGCTAAATGTAACATACTCCATATGTCTAAAGAACTCATGGGAGGTTACAATACATGTCTGTAACTCAAGTTTGATAACAGGGACCTGTGCCAAGCTGTATCAAAGAGAATCTAAAGATGCAATGCATGGATGAAAATTCAGGGTCTACAAGATGTTTGTACTTAATGAAGTATAAATCTAAAGCAATTGAAAAGTTTAAAGAATTTAGAAATGAAGTAGATAAATAACCTAAAAATAATATTAAAATATTCTAAGTCGATCAAGGTGGTTAATACTTTATTCAAGATTTCAAGATTATCTTAAAGATAATACAATATTATCTTTATGGATACCTCCTTACCCACCATAACATAACGGTATCTCTAAAAGGATAAATCAAACTTTATTGGATATGATTCAATCTATAATGATCCTTACAAACTTACCCAAGTCATTTTAAGGTTATGGATTGAAAATTGATGTTTATGTTTTAAACAAAGTTCCATATAAATCGGTTAAAGTTACTCCATATGATACATAATTCAATAAGAAACTTATGCTTTCTTATATGAAGGTATGAGGATGTCCAACTTATATAAATAGAACAATTTTAGATAAGCTTGATGTTAATGTTGGTTTTCATAAATAAGATTAGGTAGCAAAAAATAAAAAATTTTATATGAAAATTGAATTAAGAAAATGGACTTTCCATCAAACATCATGAAAATGTAATTTATAAGGAGAATAATGTAATGGTTACATGTATATTAAAGGTTGTAGTAAACCTAAAAGTTTCCAAATTATAAAAAATCCAATCACTCTATACCAAGTAGTGATATGAGTTACAAACTCCTTTGCTTCAATCTCAAACCAATGGACTTATCACTTGATAAGATAGAAGATAGATTTTGGTATTTTTCCTTTTTCTTATGTAAAGCATATTTCTCTTTTCCTACTTAAGAATTAAGGTTTAGTTATCTTTAAAAAGTAGGAGGATAACATATTTCATACCTTGATTCTCATTATTAAGGTTATACAACTTAAGTCAAACATATGCAAGGCATATGCTTCTCAAAAATATGCCTCTCAAATGGATCCCTTGGCTTCTTAAGCCCAATCATTACATTAAAAGCCTAAAACAAAAATCCAATATTAAATATGGTTTATCACATAAACCAAAATAATATCTTATATTATAAATAATATCTCATATTATTTGATCCATAAATTTAAACTTGAAATTTTTCTTATAAGTGTTTGACCTCTTAGGTTCTTAATAGTTTGATAACATACAAATAATATTATTAAATCTCATATAATAATATAATTGTATCTCAGTCAATAGTGATGTCTAGTCATATATCATGATTATCCAAATATCAAGAATGTCAAAGGTTTGACTACAACCCTTACATATCAGATATCGCTACAATAAACTCCTTTTACCATGCTCTATCTCATTAGATTTGAGTATGAATTAATGTTAACTTAATGCATGATCAAGTAATGTTAGATCTGTTTGTGTACGCTCTAGAGCATCATGTGTATTTGTATTATACGTTTTCATTAATAAAGGCATTATTCATTATATAGTACAATGTTTTAAATGAACTTGTTTTACTTGGAGTATTAAACAATATATTGAAGTCCATGATATTGGAACAGTGCAGAAGAATCCATAAAGAGTTTATGGAATGAGATTCTTATTGTATGAAAATGTTCAATATCTAAATATCCCTGATCATAGTATTAATAAGAATGGACATTATTAGTCAAAGGGGTATCGAAGTGGATCCTGATAAAGCAAAATCAATCATTGAGATCCCTATTCCCAGAACTGAGACAGAAGTGAGGGGATTCCTGGGACAGCTCTAGTACATCAGCAGATTCATCGCTAAGCTCACTACCATGTATGAGCCTATCTTAAAACTCTTGAGGAAGAACCAGCCTATGGTTTGGGATGAGAACTATCAGTTTGCATTTGAGAGGGTAAAGCATTATCTCTCTAACCCACTGATTTTATAACCACCTCGGCCGGGAAAACCATTGCTACTCTATCTAGCCTTAGAAGAGGAGTCAGTGGGTGCTATGATGGCTCAGGAGAATGACTCTGGGGTCGAACACGTTGTCTACTACCTGAGTAAGAAGCTACTGCCAACAAAGTGCAAATACAGCACTGTTGAGAAGCTATGCATGGCTATGGTCTAGGTCACCAAGAAACTCAGACATTACTTCCAGTCATATCAAATACAGGCAATCTCTAAGGTTGATCCTATGAAGTATTTGTATGCTGCTCCTTCGCTAGTAGGAAAACTCTCCAGGTGGTTAATCTTATTGTCAGAGTTTGATGTGCAGTATATCACTACCAAGGTGATCAAAGGCAGAGCAATTGCCAAGTTCTTAGCATCTAGGCCGATGGATGATTCTGAGACTTTTGAACTGGACTTCCCAGATGAGAACTTGGGGGCAGTTGATGTCCAGAAATGGCAGTTACACTTTGACGGCGCAGTTAACAAAAGGGGTCCAGGTGTAGGAGTTGTGCTAATCACTCCTGAGGGTGAACTAATAATGATTTCAAAGCGACTGAGCTTCTCAGTCACCAACAATATGGCTAAGTATAAAGCATGTCCTTTTAGGCTAGAAGCATTGCTAATGGTCGGTGCCCCATATGTACAGGTCTTTGGTGATTCAATGCTGGTCATTCACCAATCTACGGTCGAGTGGGAAGTCAAACAGGAAAGGCTCAAGCTTTATGCTGAATACATTCAGCTCCTATCAATTTATTCACATGCCGCGTGAGGAAAATCAGATGGTCGATGCTTTGGCTATACTAGCTTTGGTTTGTGAGCAACTGTAGAGTCAAGCTCAACTTGTGATTATTGAGCAGTCAAGGATCCCTTGCTATTTTGGGGAATGGGTTATGATGCTAGACCCATCAGAAGAAATTCCATGGTACACAGATATTATGAACTTTCTGAAGACTGGTACTTATCCAGAGGAAGCTAACAGAACCGATAAGCTAACTCTATGCAGACTAGCAGCCAACTTTACCTGGCACCAGGGTGTTCTCTACAGAAGAACCATAGATGGTCTACAATTCCGATGTATAGTGGGGAAAGAGATTGAATCAGTCATGGAGACAATACATGCTGGTGTATGTGGGTCCCACATGAACGGGTTTGCACTTTACAGGAAGATCCTATGTCAGGGATATTTATGGCTCACTATGGAAACAGACTGCATACAATTTGTACGAAGATGCCATGAATGCCAGATTCATGGAGACTTGAGTCATCTACCGCTAGTTGAATTGCAGAATTTGACAACGCCTTGGCCATTCTCAGCTTGAGGAATTAACATCATGGGTAAGATTCATCCTAACGCATCTAATGGGCATCGGTACATACTAGTAGCCATTGATTACTTCTCTAAGTATGTAGAAGCTAAATCCTATGGTAAACTGGAGGTAAGACAGGTTGCCAAGTTTATAGAGAAGAATCTCATATGCCGATATGGGGTACCGCATCACCTGGTATCAGATAACGGGGTACAGTTCCAGGCCCAAGTTACAGACTTGCTGGAAAAATATGGGATTGAGCACTATCGATCCTCTCCTTACTGCCCTTAAGCTAATGGAACAGTCGAAGCGGCTAACAAGACCATCAAGCGCATTATGGCCAAAATGGTACAAACCTATAGAGACTGGCATGAGCAGCTGCCATTTGCCTTATGGGGTTACAGAACCACTATAAGGAGTCCCACGGGTGCTACCGCCTACTCTCTGGTTTACAGGACAGAAGCCGTATTGCCAATTGAAGTGGAGTTGAAATCACTTCGGGTCATTCTGGAATCGTAACTGCCGGAAGCTGAGTGGAAAAGGGCCAAGTACGAGCAACTGGTCACTATTGATGAGAAACGGCTCAAGTCCCTCTATCACCTACAACTTTACAAAAAGTGCATGGCCAATGCATTTAACAGAAAAGGTCAAGCCTGTGACTATATAAGAAGGTGATATAGTCTTGAAGCAAGTTAGACTGGCTATTCGTGATCCTCGTGGAAAGTTCAGGCCTAACTGGGAAGGCCCGTTCCTAGTTAAGAAAATCCTCTTTAAAGGCGCTGTTCGCATCTCAGATTTGGAGGGTAATGAATTCTCAGAACTTGTCAACCTTGATCGACTGAAGAAGTATTTTATCTAGAGCAAAGGGCAAAAGAAAAGATAAAAACAAAAATGAAAAGCCTGGTGAGCTGAAAACCTGCATAGGTGGTTCACGCAAAATTAAGGCAAATGTAAAATATTCGCTCGATGAGTTGAAAATCCACTTGGACAATTCATGCAAAAGTTAGAGCTCTGGAGAGGCAAAAGGAGAGCGTTAAAATAGTTGATTAGAAAATCTCGCACGAGGCTGGTCAATAACAGAGGTTAAGTCTGATGTGCATCTGGAACTTCTATGTTGGTTTTAACATTTTTGTGTAAATGTTTTAATCTCATTTATGTAGATGGAATGCATGTTCATAAACTTAGCCTTAAGTAATACTAGTTACAAACATAAAGCATTATCATCCTTTATTATATATTATTGCTTAACAATATTTTATAGTACAGGATTCAAGCTTAGTGCAGTACCCATAACTTGTACTCATCATCAGTGGCAGGCCCAGCTCCGGGAATCTCCGCCAGCACTATCCGGTAGTGAGGCCAAGTCCTCTCCACATGCTCCACGAAGCGAGGCACCAGCCTGCCTGCCTCAAACTTCGTCAGATGAGGTATGGTATGCCGCTGACCATACTGACGACAAATCCCAGCAGGACTGTAGTGCGTGCAACACCTGAATCCCGGTAGTGGGATGCAATCTATGTAAGTCATCATAGTCACATGCTATATGCACCACCAAGGTAGCTCTATCTGATCTCACTCTCAGGTCGCGTCCCCATCCATTCAATCCAGCCTTGGAACAACATTATCCTTGCCTCACCAAAGGCATAGCCCCTCCACATGTGGCTATGAGGAAGGTATCTTTGCGGGTCCCCTGCTGGTGACCCCAGGATGCCAAGCTTCTCCTGAAGCCAGGTCTGTAATAAAAGAAAATAAAAATAAAAGCTCGCTGAGTTGAAAACCTTGCAAAAGGCTGCTCAGGCAAAAGTAAGAGGGACCCGTTAAGTTGAAAACCCAAGGGGGCAGCTCAGGCAAAAATTAGGGTCTGAAATAAAAGCAAAAGCCTGATAAGTCAAAAACCTTACAAAAGGTGACTCATGCAAAAGTTAGGGCAAAAATGTAATGTTTCTAAGTTGAAAACCTGCAAAGGCGGCTTAGAATTCTCACCTGTAGAAGAAGCAGACTACCATTGAAGCGCTCAGACTATCCCCGCTTCACTTTATCCAGACCAATGGTTGTCTCTGCTACAACCATCGGAAAAGGGGTCCAACCCTGCATCATTTGGTCTACCATAGGCCCGATCAGCAAATCTCCATGGCCGGACGGATCGACAAATAAGAATTGTGCCAACAGTCCAAAACCAGCTACCCTCAGCCATGATGAGCCTTCTATAGATTTCTGGTCGCATAATCAGAAAAGGGAAATGAGATTTACAGAGCCGTCTATAGTCAAATGAGAGCCCACATCCCGCGGGCTAGCATTAAAAGCCCTAATCAAATATGAGAATGCATCTCCGATGGGCACTGGCACTGTCAGCATTACAGTCTTCCTAAGGGGTTCCCTTAGGGAATGATACATACTCGAAAGAGTCACAAGGGAGTCGCCACCGGATGGTTCCAGATTGGTCCAACCGACCCATAACATGAGTGCTAGTTAAACCCTTCAGAGATTGGGTTTGGGTGATGGAGATCTAGTCTATGAGTTTCCAAAATCGATTTTACCATTATAGTTTGGATTAATTATCCTAAGCAGGCAAGCATGCAAGCGTAAATGTAAGCACACAGTGCATCATGTGAATTATCGTTGCAAGGTTGCACGTAGAATGACATATAAAGCTATATGGCATTTAGATGGCATGGCATATGCATGTCATGTGATATAGCGATAAAAGTAACATGGCATATGCATGTCATGTGAGTATGAATGACATA